>APFE031492208.1:2486-15984 GCA_000404065.3 Pinus taeda | reverse complement strand
AATAGGGGCACAACAATATTAATAAGGGGTATAACTACAATAGTAATGGGGTAATCACTAGTATTATAGGGACCCAACATATTGCCACCGAAAATTCCTTCAAAATATAGATAGTATAACCATTGTTCTGTCTAATTTTTTCCCAATATGTTTAGGTTTAACAAGTCCAGAAAGGGTAATTTTGGTGGTATTTTTACATTTAAAGAGTTCGAAAAGATATTAAAGATGACTCCAAGGGGGTACCTTTGTCATGGTTGACGACCAGGTGCGACAAAGAGTTAATAGTATACTTGACACAATTCCTTTTCCATAAGTAACCCATTGAGTCTATATAAAGTGAGAAACTTGTGCTTAATAAACATCTACTTCATTTTGTTATGGGTACGAGCAGACGAAGTGAACTCAATAATATTTGTAAAAAAAAATTAACTCAGTCAAACAAAGAAATATCTTAATATCTTTTTCAGTTTAAAGAGTGAGAAAAAGACAAAAAAAGAGTCACTCAAATCTATTTTGTAGAAGTTTTATGAGCCTGAAATAGGTAAGTCAGGGTGTTTTCATATAATGAGTAAGAAAACTTTCTTAAAAATAATGCTCGATCCAAGTCAATGATGGTCAATTCTGCATAAAATCATCTAAAACAACATTAGATCATATAAAAACATTTGCAAAATAGTTACCAACACTACAAGGAAAAGAGCTTCTAGTAGAGGCTATAATGGAGGTTTTTAGTGTTATAAAATTGGCAAAATTTGTCAAAAAAAATCTGCTAAAACATTTGTTTGTGATAGCGGACATTTTAGAAAAGATTATAATGAAACTTCATCACAATTGAAAAAATATGGGCGGTTGGGGTTTTTTTTTTTTTTTTAGTTGTGCGATTCATGGAACAAGTAGCACCGGTGCGCAACATATATAAACACACTAGGTTGCATAAATAACTAAAAGCACCGAGGCATTGAATGCAAAGAACACGTGCATGATATATACCACACCGGTGCTAATAGATAATTAAAAAACCCTCGAGGTGTTCTTATAAGGAACGACACTTGGGCACGCGAAAAATAATTATTGTGTCGATGCTTTTGTTTAATCTTGAATATCGTTTGTATAATCACATTGGTGTGTTAGTTATATAAAAGGACTGGTGTTGTTTGTTTTCATAATGTACCGAGCCTGGAAATGATATTTTGTAGGACCAAGTTGTTACTTTTATGAAAGCACTGGTGCATTAAGAATTACACTGCATTGGGGCGTTAATTGTAAACAATATCGATGCTTGAAGAAATAAACACTCCGATGCTACCATTTTCCGAAAAGGCACTCGTCATGCAAAAAAATGCCATCATGATGCTTTTATATAACTTAATGCACCAATGCGTTTTTATGTTATAAATGCACCAATTTTTTGTATGAGAATTTTTCTTTTTTGGAAAAATCAACATGTGATATTGCAATTATTGTAATTTTTTAAATAAGTTATTCATCGAAAAATCAACATATATCTTCTAACAATATTCTTATAAATTAAAATTTGATTCATGCATTTCTATATGATGTTTGGATTAATTTGTTATATTATCATATTTCACATATTTTCATTATAATATTTAATCATCCATATATTTAATCAGTAGTGTAACATTTGACAACAACATTGGATAACATAATAGAATAAATTAAAATAAATTTTATTATATATCAATAAGAGGATCGTTGTCATACAAATTGGGATTGTTATTGGTAACCCCTTATCTTTCAATTGGGACACTATGTCCATTACATTATACAAAATGTATTATTTTCATAGACAATTATTTCAAAAAATACAATAGGTTGCATTGATATCCAAATAGATCATCATTCTTCGTTGGAATTGTTGTCAGTGCTCGAACTACTTCCATGGCTTGGGTTATTTGGAGAAATGTTTGATTGATTGCATTGATTGTTTTCATCTTCTTGATTTTGTTCGATCTGCAAACATACAAATAAAGTGTAATGAGTGTATCTACATTGGTGAGAATAATGAAAATTGAAATAAATAATATACATCAATATAAATCGAATAAGAATGTACCATAGTAAGAAGTGACTCATAAATTGTGCTCATGGTTTCAAAACCAAGTCTCATGCCTTGTTGCAACAAGTCCTCTGCTAGCGTAGTTCCATACATAGTTTCCTACATGTTTTAAACCCTGTTATAAATCATAGATTTAATATAAATGATTTTTGTGTTCTATTAATTATAAACTTAGAGAAATAAAACAACATAGATACTTACAAAGTCCACAATTATTTTTTGATATCCCAACATATACTCACAACCCTTATTTAACCTAATGTACCAATTCTTTCGATGGCTCTTCTTTGTATGTTAGCACCTATGTGAAGACATTCAAGGACGGTTGCTGTAAAATAACTTAAAATATACAAAAATGAAACTGTGAGTTGTTATAAGGAAATATTAACAATTACTCACAAACTTTGAAATCAACCCTTTTCTTCCTTGTCACCCTGTTTTATGTGTTGAATGAGTTCTATTTATTTTCTTTTATGCAAGAAAATACTTGATAATTATTATTTAATGCTAATTTAATTTTTTATATGTACAAAATCAATCATGATTACATACATTTGAAGCACATTGTTGTTGAGATGACTCCTCCTATGTTGCAATTATGTCCATTTCTTTGACCATCTCCTTGTACATTTTTTTGGACATTCCTACTGGCATGTTTCACATATCATCTCATTGATTATTTGGGATTTTCATAATCTTCCTGAAAAGTGTGTAACTATTTTTATTGATAATGAAAAAATATAAAAATTGTATTAAAATGAATGGTTTAGCAAATATATATTATTTATATATTATATATATATATATATATATATAATTCAAAATCATTTTACTTAGGAATATTACCTTTTGAATGATTATTTTTTGTTGTTTTATGTTTTTGCTATTACAAGTCTCACATGTTTCATTGACCATTTCTATGGAAATGCTTCCTGTAGTTTAGATATAATTTGGTTCTTAGAATCATTGGATTGATTTTTGTATTGTAAGTGGAAAGTATGTCTCTATGTTTGTTCCACTAGATGCCTCATAGGTTTGTAAAACAAAATCCCCCTTTCATTAACCTCCAATACCACTCCCGATGAGATAAAGACCAATTCATCATCATTTAAGTGTTCTATAATTTTTCTTTTCTTAGAACGACATTGATCTTTTTCTTTGTTGTTGCTCCCTGTAGAACATTAAACATATATGAATTAATAGATTATTTGAAACATGATATCTAATATTCTTAAGTATATTATTAATGAAAAATAAAAAATAAAGAAACTCATATTGAATAATATTTTTTCATTCACCTGATTCATCTTTATGCGATTTTTCTATTAGGATTTTACGATTTTCTGCATTTAGATTAGAAATAATCTTATCTACGTTCTTCATTTTGCGGCTCTGCATGACACACACCAACCAATACATATTATTTAAACTTACATATAGTTCAAACATATTAATTTTGTAAAGAATTTACAAATAACTTGCCTCCTCTGCTTCTTTTTTTTATGTGCTATCATTGTGTCAATTAGTATTTTTGTTACTTGACACCTTCTGAGACATTTTTTTATCAATATACAACATGTACCATTCCATACAAAATCCATTAAATATATCTTACAAACAAATCAAATAATTTTCATCTAAAAAGAGCTCTGGTAACTAGTGTGTTTATATGAATAAACGCACCAGTGCGTTTATCCCATTAAATGCACGAGGTGTTTAATTGTTCAGCACTGTCATGGAAAAATAATTTTAAATTATCACGATGTGATTTTGTAACACCCTCCTCCCACATCTACTCAAATAATTGACCAACCGGGGTAAACATGTGACGAAGAGTTATTATGATATGATTCAACTCCCTATATATCGTTTAAGGAAGTGGAACCAACGGAACACAACAAACATGACCTTCTACACATGCAAAAAAAACCCCATGAGCCATCCAACCCATCCAGGTGATTAGCTCGTGAGACAAACTAACATTTTTCTGCATTAAAGCCTCAATCACTCCCTTGATATGGGCATGTAAACGATTGGCAACCTTCAGTAGCTCCCACAATAAGGCATGCTTGCGACTAGGGACTTTTCCAGGTAGTTCTATGCTAGCGACTTTGGATTCTGTGCCACTTTTTTAGGCTGAGGACTCAGGCCATTGCTCGAACTCAAGAAACTTCCAGAAATGAAAAGTAACATCAAAATGATGATAAAAATGAAAATACTTGAACAAGGACTTGTCTAGACCCCTACTAGCCATGACAGGAATTTCATCAAACATGTCACAAATATGCATGCTACAAGTTTAAACAACAGATATGAGCATAGGGGTCTCCCACTTACCTGATAATCACTAAGAAGCATTGTTTCCTCATCACCATAACTGCATTGCCATCTATTAATCCTTATATTCATTGTACATTCAATGATTAACCAAAACAAGATGAAAGCCATTCATGATCAATGTTGTAAAACTCACACATAACCAACATATAACCAACATAAATATCAAGGATAGAACAACCATATAATCCACATATAAATAAGTATATTTACCCATAAAATACCAAGGATAAAAAGCTCTTATTGATGATTGCATAAGTCGACTAAGTATCAGACTTCCACGAACCACCCGACCGTAGACTAGTCTGAACCAAATATTTATTTCAGCCACTCACCCCCGTGCCATATTCCAAGCATGAATGTGGTATCTCATAAAGCAAGTCAATTAAAACCATCCAGGACTTCTAGAGGCCAAACCACCTCAACCCTTAACCAGTTATTCCACCTCACTGTCAAACATCACTAACCATCACCAGAATGGGCTCTACCCAAGTTGTTTAGGGCTCTAGAGAGTTTGTTCCAACCAGGGCTTCTAGGACTAGGTTTCAACATACCAGTTGATACCGATATGATAGCATTTTTTTTTCAAAATACTGAAAACCGATGCGGGTATTATTTAATCGCCCCAATGGTGATATTATTTAAACGCATCAGTGCACTTTGTTCTGATAAGAACACTGATCAAGTTTAAAAGCTTTCTGAAATTTTATTTTCACATAAAATAACATATTAATATGAAATTATTCTTTAGGATGCATTGACATGAATTACAATAGTTTTTTCCACTTAAGGTCACCTTATTCTTGAAAAATAGTTTGAAACTATATTTAAATTTAGATTGTGGTTATATGGTTCTCAGGATTAATTTTAGATATGCATACAAAATTTTATTTTTGATTTTTTTTTAATGCAAGGACAAAATCTCAATAATATCAAATGGCCAATTTTTCAAATTCCAACTCGTTCCATTTTTCTAATCAAAGTCCTTCACGAAGTTCTCCCTTTCCATCTCCAGTAAGTTTAGATTTTATTTATATTTCGATTATCTAATTGAATTTATTTTGTTTTTAATCAATTTCAATTTGAATAAAAATGTATCCAAATTTGCAAGATCTTGATTAAGAATCGAGTTCAGAAGAAAAAAATATTCCTCCATTAACGTCGGAAGCTCTTATCAGAAGCAGCATATCACAAGCAATTGGTAGATGAAAATTGAAAACCTCTTCACCTTGCCAATTGGAACATGACATCTTCCAGCTGCAATCATGGATCAACGATGTTAATAATTGTTTGGTATAATGTAATTTCAACAAACCAACTGCATTGACGTGCTTACCAATATCATTGATATTGTATTAACGATGTTCGATATTTTTTGAAATTAGGATTTTAGTGATGATGAGAGACCCACCTACTATCTTCCAATGCACCCCACTACAACGTCAACTCGAGAAAAGGATGCATTAGGATCAAGACATAGAGAGGAAGCATACAAAGAATGGTTAAATCAATCACATATTCAATTCCCACTACATCCAAATTCACCAATTAGGAATGAATACAGCAATAATAGTTCTTCTTCACAAGTTGGCAATAAAGGCAATTAAATAGAGGTTTGCATGGATGATATATTACAGGATATGACTGCCACGGAGGCAATGTTGTTAGATGCACTCCAAAACGATAAGCTAGGGGATGATGCTCATATCAATGATAAGTTATTTGGAAGCATGAAATATGCTTCCACCACCCCTCTCTTTGGACTTGGTGGCAAGTCAAAGTCTACTCAGTTGGGGACAACGATGTTGTTGTACAACTTGAAAGCAAAGTTTGGCATGTTGAATGGTAATATTGAGGTAATTCATCTGCATGATAAATCAAGTCCTCTATATTTTGAGCAATCTTGTCACAAAATCAACATTAGAAATGGTTGATTTTATGAATGTTAAATATTGACATTGTATAATTATATTCCCCACCAACTATAGGTTATTCAAAGATAAGGCTCTTTTGAGTGATAATGTCTTGTCGGGTAGCCGCAAAAAGGAAAAGCAGTTGTTGAAAATGTTGGGTGTTCAATACATATCATATCATGCATGTCTGAATGATTGTATTCTATATAGAGGAGAATACGCAAACAAAGAGATATGTTTGAAATGTGGGCATGACAGTTATCGTAATTAAAAAAAAAAAAGGTAAATCACATGGTACTCCTCATACGATATTGAGGAACATGCCTATAATCCCAAGGATTCAAAGGCTCTTTCTTTGTGAAGAATTAGCTATGTTGCAGGGATGGCATGCCTCACACAGAAGTGAGTTAGGAATTATGTGAATCCCAACATATTTAATATCCATGAAGCATATAGAGGATACATCGCATGGAAAATTCAAGGATGAAGTATGAATTCTATGACTTAGCATAGCCATGGTTGGCATCAACATATATTCCCTCCAAAACACCAACTATTATGTTTGGCCTATAGTAGTGATAAATAAAAATATCTCCCCATGGTTTTCCATGAAGAATGAACATCTTGTGTTGGCTCTCATAGTCCTTGGTAGAAGACAAGTGAAGAATATGGATGTCTACTTACAACCATTAGTAGATGAATTAAAGAACTTATGGGAATGGATACACGCGTATGATGTATCAAGACCCATCACAATAGAGAGGAGTTTTACATTGTATGGCATAACTGCTTACACCATACATGATTATCCGGGCTTAGGAGTTTGCTCTGGTAAATTACATTTTTATTGGTTTGTTTATATACGTAACAATATTGCTTCGCATGGATCGCACGCAACAGCCCAGCCTGAACCTATGCTAACCTAGCCGCCACTACACCTGCAGATCTAACTCTCGGCAGCTTGCTACTGCTGAGGCCAACCAAATCATGCATCCCTCTAAGGAGGGAGATCCTCACTCTTCCACACAACAAGGGAATGAAGAAAAAACATAATCTTTTGCATCTCTGATCACTGAGAATGGAGCTCCAAGGAACACGCCATCAGTCAATAAATTTGTTAAGAAACTTGAATATATTCTAGAGATCTCGCTCCCACCTACACTTCCACGAAGAGCAGTCATTTCACTGGTAGAACGCAGACTTGTTGGACAGTTTGCGGGGCTATGGCCTTCACCCAAATCAGTTCAAAAATGGGTGGAAAGAAACTGGAATGCAACCACTCAGGGGAAGATAGCAATACGATTATGTGGAAGGGGGTACTACACCTTTCTCTTTGAAACAAAGGAAGATAGAGATCTGATATTCAGAAATGGACCTTACTTCATGGACTCTAGAGGTTTATACCTGAACAGGTGGACGCTAGGTTTTGATCCGGAGATGGATGTTCCAAATGCAGTTCCAGTATGGGTCAGGCTTCCGTATCTTCCTCTCCACTAATGGGGAGATGTATCAGTAAAGGCTATAGGAAATGCAGTGGGCAAATATATAGATAGATGCGAACCAAAAGACAACATGCATGCATGTGCTAGAATATGTGTGGAAGTAGATATTGGGAAAGGTCTCCTAGAGGCAATAAAGATCAAGGTTGATCAGTGGATGCATATACAACAGTTGGACTATAAGAAAATACCATTTAAATGCAAGGTATGTCATGAGTATGTTCATTTTGCTAATAGGTGTCCTAAAAAAAGAGCATGAAAATGTAGAAGAACAAGAAAACACATGGGAACAAGTAAAAAGGAAAAAACCCACCAATAAGCAGACCATATCAAACACCTCTCAGCCCTAAGAAGCAAACGAAACAATCTCTTAGTCTCCAACAAAGATTATTCCCCCTATTCACACAACCTCGAACCCTTTCGAGCCTTTGGAAGACTCTTTTGATCCACCCTCTCCTAGATCCCCATCTTCTAATCCCAACTCCTTAGCTCACATATCCTCCCCCAATCCTATATCCTCTCCACCTCCTCCCTCAGTGGATTGCATTCTAACCAGGAATAAAACCAAAGAAAACCCACAAATCTAGGATCAACAAAATAAAGTGGGAAGGAAATCCAATAAGGAAATTAGAGATGAGGTAGCAGCTAAAGAAATGGCACTAGGAATGTAATAGCCAATGGACTCATTCCTTGGGAAACAAACAGGAAGTAATGAAAAAATTCAGCAAAGAGGAAAGGGAGGACCACACCAACACATCAGTAGATAATGATAGTGGTCTCTTGGAATTGTCGCGGCCTTGGCTCCATATTCAAAGTCAATGCGGCCAAAGACATTTTAACCAAGGAACAGCCAGACATATACATGATCCAAGAGACTAAAACAAACAAGCAAGAAAATCAAAAAATGATTAAAAAATTAAAAAATTATGAAGGAACAGCGTTAGAAGCGACAGGAGCATCAGGAGGAATCTGCACCATTTGGGACAAAAGGAAATGGGAACTGATAACTCAAAAAATCAGCATCCACCGGATTAGAACGGATTTGAGAAACCTCAAAAAAAAGGAACAGTATAGTACTATAAATGTGTACTCCCCAAACCACTACAGAGAAAAAGAACAATGCTAGAAGTCGGTTAAAGAAGAAATAGCAGAGAGACAAAGCAGGAAATTAATCCTAGGAGGAGATTTAAATATGATAAGGAATACAGAAGAAAAATTTGGCAAGAAATACCACACTGAATCGTCAAGAGAAGCTCTTGAAGGAATAATAGAAGAACAAAACTTAATAGACATTCTGCCAAGCAATGGAAAATACACCTGGAGCAACAAGAGAATAGGGAAAAATAACATAAAGGAAAGGCTGGACAGAATCCTTATCCATGAAAGCATAGCAGCTACTTATACTCTGGTGAAAAGAAAAATTGTTCACAATTCAGCTTTAGAGCACAAGCCGGTGGTATTAACCTTGGGCAAGCTAGAAAACCAAGGACCTCTCCCCTTCAGGTATAATTCAATTTGGGACAACAAGGAAGAATTTGGAAAACAAATCAAGGATAGTTGGAAAAGAAGTGTCATGGGGTCTCCCCAGTATGTTTGGGAAACTAAGCTAAAGGACCTAAGGCTGCACTTAAAAACTTGGGCAAGAGAAAATGATCTCTGAGATAAATCTAGGAAAAACAAATTACAAAAAAAAGGATAATATTTGCAAGCAAAAAGAGAGCAAGGAAGAAAGTAAGCAAGGCTACTTACAAGAAAAGGAAATCTTTCTAGAAATATACAGGCAAAATAGGAAAGAAGAAGAAGAAAGCAGACTGAAATCCAGATGCCTCTGGTTGAAATCAGGAGATAAAAATACAACTTTCTTTCATAATACAATGAAAATAAGGAGGTCAAGAAATCAGATTGAACCGATTCAAGTAGATGGTCAAGAAATAAAAGGAGCTGAAGAAATAAAAAACACAACCGACAAGCACTTCAAAGAACTACTCTCAACAAGTGATCAACATGCAGTTAATGAAGAAATTTTGCAGCATATTAAAAAAAAAATAAGTGATCAGCAAAACAGGGAATTAAACAAAGAAATCACTCAGGAGGAAGTCAGAGAAGCTGTATGGAGTCTTCATCCTGATAAGGCACCAGGACCATATGGGTTTACAATGGCCTTTTATAGGCAACACTAGGAAACTATCAAAAAAGATCTTATGAGAATGCTCAAAAATGCTTTCCAAAAAAAAAAAAATTGGAGGAAGTACAAAATCCCCTTTTTTGGCCCTCATTCCCAAAGAACCCAATCCAAAAACCTTTAATAGATACAGAACAATCTCCCTCTGTAATTCGTCTTATAAGATAATCACCAAAATTCTAGCAAATAGAATTAAAAAATTTCTTTCGGAAATTATATCAAAAAATCAAGGAGGATTTGTCCCCAAGAGGTCAATCACAGATAATGTGATAATCGTTCAGGAGGCCATCCATAACAGTATCCAAAGAAAGGAGAAAGGAATGATTGTTAATTTAGATATGGCTAATGCTTTTGATAGAGTTAACCATAACTTTCTTGTTGCAATTCTCAAAAAGTTTGGCTTTTCAATAAATTTCATAGAGATTATCCAAGCATGTATATCAACTCCTTGGATAGCTCTTCTAATCAATGGAAGACCTAGCAAATTTTTCCAAAGAACAAGAGGGCTGAGGCAAGGTTGTCCGCTTTCTCCCTTCCTCTACATCATTATGGCAGAATCGTTGAGTGCACTGTTGGAAAATCAGAGAAAAGAGAAAAAAATAATAGGTATCCAGATATCAAGAGGGGTCAAAGATATAAATCACTCTCTTTTTGTAGATGATACCCTTCTTATGGGCGGGGCATCCTGCATAATAGCGAGACGATTCAAAAAATTATTGGATGAATTTCTCCTAGCCTCATGAGGAATTTTAAACAATACCAAATGCATAATTTATTGGTGGAACACCCCAACAAAAATAATGCAGTGTATTTCACAAATATTGGAAATACCTTTACAAATAAATTGGAACCATTTCACTTATCTTGGGCTACCCTTAGCAAAGGAAATGGAAAAATTAGAAGTCTGGAACAAGCAAGTGGAAAGAATGAAGGAAAAAATTCAGCACTGGGGAGTGATGTGGCTCAATTTGGCAGGAAGAGTGATAATGATTAAGGCACTTCTATTGGCCTTGCCTATTGTTGAACTGGTAAATCCCCTCTGCGGACAGAGGCGATCCGACTAGCCCAACACGGGTCTAGCAACAATCACACCACGCTACACGCAGGTTCCTAATTGCATAAATCAGAGATCGATCATGATGATCTACCTGGAATCCAACGCTAGTAGTTGTAGAAGAAACGCCGCTCCCGCTCCTTTGCTTTGGTTGGTCACAATCCTCACGCTCCTCGTGAATGGATACCTGCACACGCAAAGAACGATACAAACACAAGCGTAAAATCCAGTATATGCAATTATATATCGGTCAGAAAAGATATAACTCAAATACCATTGAAAGACATATGAGTGGAACCATAATGATAGTCGTTCATTAAACAGTAAAAGCAGAGAAAGATTACAACCAAAGGGTTCTGACGTTGAACCTCCTCTGACTGGGCAAGCAGCTAAATACGCCTTGCAAAGTGACCTCTTCTCTCTCAATATTTTGGCAACATAACCCCTCTATAGTTTTCAATTCTCACTATCACTCCAGCATAATCTCAACACTCACAATAGCTCTAGCAAAAACTAGTTGGTTTAATGCAGGGTGACAGTCATTTATAGATGGAGGAGGAGGGAGTATGCATTGTATCAGGACACCTACTGAAGATTTAGCATTATCCCTGAATAGCCACTGAACTTGGTTGTCATGGATAAAAAGATGACACTCAACCACTTCCATGAGATTTTTCCCTCAGAGAACTCCATGAACAAAGAGGAAAAAACACTGAGTGCGCGCTAGCTAAAAATCATAACGAAATTTAGGTGGCACGGGATTTTCTCTATGACAGAGCGTCCACGGGCACGCCCTCTTTTGAGGAACTGAGTCATTGGTGGGGGTAAGACACTGTGGACCTGCGCTAATGGAAAAAGGGCATTTTTTAGGGCTAATCTCCAAAAGGTGTCTTCAGGGAATTTGAAGTTCATACTCAGGAGAATCCAATGCAAGTGTTTTTAAGTTGTGTCACTGGTCACAGGTCCATAAATATGTCCTCCAATGTGCGAAAGCAAGGGTAACAGGGACGGTGACCAACGGTGACAAATTACTGTGTAACACCTATTTATCAATATGCAATAATTATGGCCCCGACAAGTGCCCTCAAGCAAATGGAATTGATAATTAGAAGCTTCCTCTGGCAAGGAGGAAAACAAGAAAACAAAAAATTTAGCTTAGTTAGATGGGAGCAAGTTACTCTTCCCTATGAAAAAGGAGGCATAGCAATTTGTCTACCAGGATTAATGAATATTTCTCTAATGACAAAAAATAATTTGGAGAATGATAAATGGAAAAGGTAATTGGTAGGAAAAAGTTCTAACAATGAAATATTTAAATTGTCATAGAACAAAGTTGATCACTAATATTATTCCAGATATGCCATGCACTCAAATATGTAAATTGGTTAAAAAGATAATCCCTCTTATTAGAGATCAAATCTCTAAAAATCCAGGGAATGGCAAAACAATTTCTATCTGGAAGGATATAATAATGGGGAAAAATCCCCTAAATCAGCAACAAAAATTAAGAGGACTTCAGAGTTGGATGGAAGAGAAAAGCTTCAACACTCTATACTCCATCTCTGATTGGGATCAGGATAATTGGTTAAGATGGAAAACACCAGCAATCCCAACAAGACTAAAAAGCCAGTGGGAAATATTAAAATTTCACCTTTCAGGGGCTATACCTATCAACAAAGAGGAGCAGGATCACTTTGTTTGGGATCCAGACAGAGGGGATTATACAGTGAAATTTGGGTACAAACTCCTCCAAAAACACCACAATCAACATGACTGGAATTTATGGAAGGCACCTTGGAAAACAGAGCGTTTTCCCAAAATCAAAGTCTTCACATGGACCCTCCTCAAAGGTAAAATTTTTACCTCTGAAAATTAAAAAAAAAAAGGAATACAAGGGCCCTCTAAATATTTCATGTGCCAAATGGAGGAAGAAACAATCCAACATCTTTTTATAAATTGTATGGTGGCGAGAGAGTGCTGGAAACAGGCAACAAGCCCTTTGGAAATAAACATAAATCCATCAAGTCAGTTGACAACTCTTCATAAAAATTGGGACAAAAGTTACCCATACACAAAGAAAAAATTACAACAATAAACAGGATATGAAAATGTCTTCCTTCAATCTTGTGCTGGCAAATATGGTTAGCCCGAAACAAATGTATTTTCAAAGAAAAAAACCAAGTTTAGGTAGGATCCTTTCAAAAACTTGGAGTCAAGTTTCAGAGATAATAAGCACAAATGGTATCTCAAAAATGGATAAGAACAACCTACAACAAGAAGAAAAAGATTGGTACAGTAAAGCAATGTGAGAAAACACAATAACATCTACAACAAAAAATAAATAATTTTCTACAAACAAGAGGTGGAAATTAAGACTGGATGATAAAGAATTTGCAGACTGGATAAAGGAACAGAAGAGATACAATTTTTTTT
>APFE031492191.1:104028-122561 GCA_000404065.3 Pinus taeda | reverse complement strand
TTTGGCAATTGGAAGCGATTCCATAGAACTAACGACACATGGAGGAGGGAGGGGGAGGTAAACCGTCCTCATCGCACGGTAAATCTCGAGCATATCAGTGGTGCGATACGGTTCTCGACTGTTGGATGTCGCAGCATTAATCAATGGTTAGATATTATCGTGCAGTTTGGTTGGGGCGGATCGTTATCTAGTGCGCGGCTTCTCGGAAGAGTTAATTTTTGTCGAGATGGAATTCTGGCATTTGGGGCCAAGCAATGTGTTTTTGAGCTATCGGATTTAGAAGTCAGATTGAGTGTGCAGTTGTGTTGGGTCGGGGAGTTAAGGTTTGCTTATCTTCGAGAAGCGAATTTCTCCTCAGTTATTGGGTCCAGATGTGATTGGGAAAGTCACGGTTTTATTGGTAGGTTTAGTGGGTCTTGGGGGAGGATTTGCTCGGTTCATCATTTTCCTGTCTTCCCTTTCAGCTCCTTTGTCGGGTCTTAGTTTTAGGTTGGGGGCCTTGCCTCCGGTGGTGAGCAACCTTGTTCTTGGTCCACTCTGTCTAGTGGACAACTGTAAATTTTGTAAATTATTTTTCGATTAATAGATATGGAAGGAACGTCTCTTGCCTTAGCAAAAAAAAATAAAAAATGTTATTATAATTTTTTTTATATAAATTATTATTTAAAAATTCAATAATTACAATAATGATTTTATTAATTTTAAGCTTATTTGGAATTTTATTAGATAGTAGAGAATGGTGTTCCCTTGGTTATCTCTACTCTAAATGGGGCAACGTAGAGGCGTAATCCGCGTCTGCATCCTTTAACATTTGCCATTGCACCGAGTGGGTGCATGTGTAGGAGATAGTTGTCTACAAACAAGCACATGGAATTATACTTTTCAAAGAGTGCGATTGACACTTCCACGAACTTTGTTGGTCCATAAAGTCTCTCGTTCAGTGATTAAATTTAAAGGGTTGGCCTTGATTTAATTTAGAAGGGCATATACATTTATGTTGCTCATTAAAAAAAAAAAAAAAAAAAAAAAAAAAAAAAAAAAAAAAAAAAAAAAAACATTTAATTGACAATAATGTAATTATTTTTTCAACTTATTTTCAAAAAAAAAAAAACAATTTTTTGTGGTTAATAAAAAGTTGTTACATCATAGTAAGAAAAAATTTTAAAAATATACTATTTTGCGTGAGAAATCTTCTGAAGAGAAATCAAATTACTAACGAATTTCACATGCCATAATATTTTCTCTCTTAAGAATTATATCTTATAAAACAAAACTTGAAGAAGAAACAATTTAAATGAATTTATGAGTTCTTGAAAAAAAAGGGAACAAAAACTAGGTATATTAACAAATTAAAATATTCATTTTTTTTGGAAAATAAGTTGTTGGTAAAACAAAGTAAAACTCGATATATTATGAAACAAAAAGTAAAATTCAAATGGTCTAAACTAAAAATTTTCACTTAACAAAATGATTCTTTCGGTGCTCGATAAAGTAAGACAATAATGATAATAAAGACTGAAACTTACTGGTTCTTTCAATCTATTTTCGTAGTGGCAAAGGCTTTCGAGTTTTCATCTCTTTTCATTTATCATAAATAGTGTTCCAATCTACTTCATTTAGAGCATGAGGTGCACCAAGAGAGAAGAACGTTAATAAATTTTGTAACACCATCCTCCCACATCTACCTAAGTAACTCGACAACTGGGGTAAAAATGTGACAAGAGGCTACTATGATTAGATTCAACCTCTTATGTGACCTTAAAGAAGTGGAATCGACGAAAACACAACATACAAGCCTTTCACATCAGCTACAGGACTCCCTGGAACCATCCCAACCACTCAGATAGCAAGCCCCTAGGTCACACTGAGGTTTTAAACCACTTCACCCTCAAACGCTTCAATGATATGGACCTGACAGTGTCCATGAGACTCTAGACGCTCTCATGCTAAGGAATGCTAGTGTCTAGGGACTATTTTTCCCAGTGTTATGACAACATCACTGGGATTTGAGCCACTTTTTTAAGCCCATAACCCATGTCATTGCCCAGAATTGAATGACACCTTCAGAACAAAAAGATAAAAGGGAAACAATAATGCAAATGTAAATTCTTAAACAAGCCCTTAATTAGACGCCTACTAGCTATGATGGACATTTCATCAAACATACCACAAATATGTAATCTACAGGTGTAAACAACAGATTTAAGCATAGGGGTCTCATACTTATTCAAGAATCGTTATGAAGCATTGTTCCCTTATATCATTTGCTACATTATCATCTATTAGGTCGTAGATACATTGTTCATTCATTTACAAGTCAAAACATGATGAGAGCCATGCATAGCCACTGCCATAAAATTTTTATATAACTAGCATAATCACAACAAAAATAATAAGGAAATTAGAGCCATATGATCCACATATAAACTAGTATAACAATCATAGAAATACAAGGAGAAATAACCTCATACTGGTGATGCAAAATCCAAACTCGGGATGGGACTACCAAATTCTACCTGACCATAGAATGGTTGAGCCAAATCTCTCTTCAACCATTCACCCCTGTGCCATATTCCAAGCACGAGTATGGGACTCAAACTAAAAGAACCAACCAGGGCATCTCGAAGCTAAACCACCTCAAGCTCATCAATATAAAATAGGTTTATGATCATCCATCTCAAATCACTAGGCCAACACAATAAACATGTAATAACAAGCTTTACCATGATCTCCACCTGATCACTAGGCCAACCAAGCATGGATGCCACCAGATCTCTCCATCTACACCATGATGAATTTTCCTGTCTCCTATACTCTGATGCTTTACCGCAACCCACATTGGATCACTAGGCCCTAAACCAAGACCCACTATCCAGGATTTACCACATATCCCAACCCGGGATTACTTGGCCCAAGGAAGAGAAATCCACCTATTGGCTTTACCATATATCATGTCATTCACCGGTAAGGATTCCTAGGCCCACCAAGGCAACATAATTCTGGCTTTACCGCAACCCAGAGTCTGGCTCCAGGGTTACTAGGCCAATGGCTTTACCGTGATCCACAGTCTGGTTTAGGGACCACTAGGCCATGTGCTCTATCATTCAAAGATCCACCTCACTCTGCTTTGAATCCATTTGAAAATCTAGCTCAACCAAAACATGAGAACCCCATCACTCCATGGTTATCTGGAAATGGAAAGGCTAGGTTGAAAACACTATCACACCTAGAAAAACCCATGTCATAACAACAAAAGAACCACATGCAATACCATGCCTGCCAAATCTAGCAATGAAAATACACATACAAATCATTACCTGCAAAGAATCTTGTTGTAGCTGCTTGATCCTGCTCTTCCTTGCTTGGTCTTTACTTCCTCTTCCCTTATTTTTCTATCTTGATCCAATGCCAAAGTGCTCCAAGAAAACTATGTGTCCAAGAGTGTGAGAGAGAGAGAGAGAATATTGAGAGAACTCCAAAATTGAACTAGCAAAATGTTACAAACTGATCCTTAGAAGCTTTTTTTTTTATTATCAATTATGCCTCTATTTTCTTCATTTTCCATTATTTTCCTTCATTTTCCTTCATTTTCCTCCTCACATGCAACCTATGGCCTTTCACCTTCATTTTCTCCTAATTTCCATTATTTTCGTAAATAAATGTGCTAAAAATGTCATTTTGTCTTTCCAAAGCCTTCACCATTTCCTTTTCCAATTCCCTTAGCCATATTAAACCAAATGAACACCCACTAGAATGTTTTTCCCAACATTCAACTAGGAATAAGTGTCCCATTAATTGTGGTTATTATTTTTTCCTTTACTAAATTTTATTACATGAAATTTTCACCAAGGCTATTAAAGAACCCCCCCCCTTGGGGGAAACCGTCCTCAGTGTTCACCCACACCTATACCTTAGCAAAATCGTTGAAAAACAAATATATTTCCCATGGAGCTTTATAACATAGCTCAATGTAGTATTTATAATGATCACCCTCCTGAAAAAACAAACCAACATGACAACATAACAATCATAACATCATAATGACATGACACCCATACCACTTATTAGAGTTTTATAACATATCTCAAGGTAGTATTTACATCCATATACATATGTACATATACCAAAACATCATCAAACATGTACCAAAATATATACCAAAACACCATACCAAAACTGCTTTGCCTCAACCGGCAAATAATGAAGGATACATAGCTCGCATCTGATTCGCCATCTCCCATGTAGCTTCATCGGGCCCAAAATGCTCTCATTTCAATTTAACCTGCTCAATCTTAGTTCTAGAGCATGAGCATCCTTTTTTTCAATATACACTAAGGCTTCAACTAGAATTATCCATCCGGTTCCACCTGCAATACAAACCAATCAATCACATGATCAACATCTTTAACATGCTTCTTAAGAAATGACACATGGAAAACATCATGGACTTTCACTATCGGAGGAAGTGCAAGTCGATAGGCTACTGGCCCAATCTTCTCAATAATATTGAAGGGTCCAAAAAACCGTGGTGCCAGCTTGGCATATGATCCAATCCGTAAGGAGATCTTTTTGGTTTGATGCACAAGTACACCTATTCCCCAACCTGAAACTCCTTGAACAACCTGTTTCGATCTGCATAGCTCTTCTGCCTATCCTATGATGCCTTTAGATTCTTCTTTATAACTTGCATTTCCTGTTCCATGTCTGCCAACATGTTCGGTCCAATCAATACCCTATTAACTGGATCACTCAAACTGATGGGAATATTGCAACTTTTCCCATACAATGCCTCAAAAAAACTCATCTTCAAAGATTCTTGATACTCATTTTTATAAGCGAACTCTACCAGTGGAAGATACTCTTCCCACTTTTGTTTCTAGTGCATCATGTACATCCTCAACATGTCCTACAATATCGTGTTGACCCTCTTAGTTTGTCCATCTGTCTAGGGATGATAAGTTGTACTGAAGGCCAAATTTGTGCCTAAACCTGCAAACAACTCCTTCCAAAACTTGGAAGTGAAATTTGCATCGCTGTCTGACACGATCTTCTTTGGAACACCATGCAATTTGATAACATCTCTGATGAATATCTGTGCTACATCACCAACTGAGAATGTAGACTTCATTGGAATGAAGCGCACTACCTTTGTCAACCTATCCACCACTACTGTGATCGAATCATGTTGTCTCATTGACCTCAGAAAACCTATGATAAAGTCCATGAAAATGACATCCCATTTCCATTTAGGAATCACAATTGACTATAGCAGTCCACCTAGTTTCTTACACTCTGCCTTCACACGCTAAAAATTGAAACAACTAGCCATAAGATGCTACATCCTTCTTCAGATTCGGCCAATAATAAAATTTCTTCATTGCAGTCAATGTCATTGGTAGCCTCGGAGACTTGAATATGGTTTCACATGAAAATCCTTCAATATCACCTTATTGAGCTCACTATTGTCTGGCATATATATCCTTCTTTTGAATCTAACTAATCTGTTTGTCGTGAGACGGTAGTCTACATCTTGTGCACCTGCACTTGTACATGTACTTGTACTACTACTTGTACTAGTACTACTACATGTATCTGTACCTGTACTTTGCTGCAACCTGTGCACAACCTCCATATACTTGACATCCTACCGACATGCCTGCAAGATTCTATCCTGTAAGTTCATCCCACAGGAGCTCATAGTTGCTAATTGATTTACCTGTACCTGTCTGCTAAGAGCATCTACCACCATGTTCTCCTTTCATTTGATGTACCTGATCTCGAAGTCAAACTCACGGATTGTGGCCAACCATCTAACTTCCCTAGCTTTCACATTTGCTTGCTCAAACAAGTACCTCAACCTAATGTGATCACTCATCAGTACAAACCTCCTCCCAAGAAGATAGTACCTCCACATCTTCAATGCATGTATGATCACTACTAACTCAAGATCATGTTTTGGGTAGTTCTACTCATGCTCATTTAGTTTTTGTGACTCATATCATACCACCTGTCCTTCCTGCATAGGGACTCCACCAAATCCTCTCTTGCAAGCATTTGTACATACTACAAACTCCTTCTCTGAATCTACAATCTTTAACACTGGAGCATGTGTCAACAACTGCTTAATCTACTCAAAATTGGCGTCACACACCTCTGTCTAGTCAAAATTATTACCTTTCCTTTGCAATGATGTAATAGGATAAGTAATCTGCGAGAAGTTCCTAATGAACCTCCTATAATATCTTGCCAACCCCATGAAAGATCTCACCTCATCCATATTTCTAGGAGCTACCAATTCCATGATAGCTCTTATCTTTTCTGGATCCACTGCTATACCTTCCTTGGCAACAAAATTTCCCAAGTAGTGTACCTCAGTCTGAAAGAAATTGTACTTGTTGAGCTTCGCATACAACTAATTCTCTCTTAACAACCTCAACACTACTGCTAAATGATCGGCATGCTCTTCCTCATTTTTGGAATATACCAATATGTCATCAATGAACACAAAACCAAACTTATCCAAATACAGACATAACGCACTATTCATCAAGCACATAAATGTAGTTGGAACATTAGTCAAGCTGAATGGAACTAAAAAAAACTCGTAATTCCCATACCTGGTTTGGAAATTTGTCTTGTAAACTTCCTCCTCTTTGATGCATACCTAGTGGTATGCTGATCTCAAATCAATCTTCGAGAACACTGCTGCTCCCTTCAACTGATCAAACAAGTCATCAATCCTCGGTAACAGATACTTATTCTTGATAGTCACTTTGTTCAACTACATATAGTCAATACATAATCTGAGAGTACCATATTTATTCTTCATAAATAATACTAGTGCGCCTCATGGTGATACACTTGGCCTAATGTATCCCTTGTCCAAAATTTCCTTCAACTGCAACTTCAACTCTACCAACTTAGGTGTGCTCATCATGTAAGGTGCTTCTGATGCTGGAGCTGCCCCTGGCACTAACTCAATAGAAAAGTCTACTTCCTTGTGAGGTGAAAAATATGAAATCTCCTCAGGAAATACATCCTGAAATTGTTGTAGAACTGGGTACCCTTACCTTTGTGACTAGAAATGTGCACTGCTAATAACATACACCCTTTTTTGCAACTATGCTTTTCCTGCATAGTTATCACCATCCTAACTGATGTGGATTTCTTATTTCCATGTAAGAATATTGGTTCCCCATTTTCATCCACACACTCAATGGATTTGTCATAACAATTCACCTTGGTTCTATGAAGATACAACCAATCCATGTCCAACAACATATTGTATCATCCAAACTATAGTACATTCAAATGTGATGTGGTAGGCATACTATTCAAATAAAATGCATAAGCTCTTACCCAATGATAAACTCGCGTCTTTGTACTTGTAGCCAACTACACTAACCAAGATTCTACATGAAACTCCTTACTCAAACCACACTTATCCACCAATTCAGGACTAACATAACTATAATTAGATCCATCATCAATCAAATTAGAAATAACTTGATCACAAAGCTTACTGTCCATCTCAATGATAGATGCCTGATGGTCTGCTTGTTTGTTATCCAATGTTGCATAGATATGAGGAACACTTTGACCAACATCCCCAATAGTCTGTGCCTCATGTGAACTATCTATATGAGGCCTACCACCCTGATTCTGTGGACAATCTCTCTTAAGGTTCTCCTTACCGCATGTCCAACACTCTAACTAACCATTACCCTCACCTTTATGCTGCTACTATGATCCATGTCCCTTTCTAACTGTATTGAACCTCCTTTGTGGTGCCACATTTTCTTTCTCATCTGCATTCTGAGGTCTTGCTCATTTCGAATGTCATTTACCTTTACCTTTGTCTTTTCTTTTCTATCCTTGCCAAGATTCATTCTTACGCTTTGATTGTTCATATCAATGCTTCAATTTCCCAATCACTTCCTCGAGTGACATAGTCTCAACATACTCAATCTGATATCTAAAAGCTAATGGAAATCCACTGATAAATTGTTGAACTTTAGCCTTCTCATATTTAAGATATGGTATATACCTCAATAGCTCCAGGAACTTAGTCGTGTAATCTTCATCTATCATGGATCTCATTTTTAGCTCATAGAATTCTTTGGCCTTACTGTCGTAGTACCTTTCTGACAAGTACTTCTTCCTGAAAAGCCTCTAGAACTCATTCCAAGTCAAGTGATTTGTCCTAATGTCTCTAATCCGCTTCACATCTTCCCACCAGATGTCTGCTTTACCTCTCAGGCTGAAGATAGTTATTCTGGCCTTCATATTATCTGTGTATTCATGCAACTCAAAGAAATTCCTTATCCCAAGTATCCAAGCATCTGCATCTTCTGACTTCTTCACATCTCCATCAAAAGTAGGTGGTTTTTCTTTCTTAAACCCATCTGGAAAGTATCCCCTATCACTCCTCTTATGAGGATGATAATGATGACGATCATGATGCCTATAAGAACCAAAACTAGGATAGTACTTGTATCCATTACCTCTCCTATCCAAAGTATCCAACAATCTGCCATCTCTTACAATTTCATCTCTATCAGAACTGTAACCACGATGAGACCTACTACCATATTCCCCATTAGTTTTGTCCTCTTGTCCATCGTTGATCCGAAGTGGCCCTTCTCACCACAATTCTAACAAACTTTTAAGAAGTATTGCATTAACTTCTGCTTGTTTCTCTTGGGCCTATATGATTTTGTCATTGTCCGCCTTACAACTCCTTATTTATTCCTCCAAGCTTCTCAATGTGTCTCACAAATCAGAAGAGTGCCCAACACCACGCTGCTCATCCGATTCATAGGGAGAGTCTTTGTAGTTTACCATCCTGCTAATTATTTGATATCTTCCATGCAATACATACTATGTCAGCTAAACCAAATCACAATAAACCAATGTACCTTCGCATAATTCGGGGAAGGATATCTCATCTGCAAGGTCAACCAATCAATTTAATACTTGTATAACATAATCATGATAACATATATACATATAATACATAATCACATAACCATATAACCATCATTCTATCTAGAGTCCAGTCATTAATGCATGAACATATCAACTACACATACCATGACCTCATGCATGACAACAATAACCATACCAATGTACACTGACAATATGCAAGCGTAAAAAAGAAGTAAACAATCATACACTCATTATGACATACTTCATAACAACATATTCTTTCACATGGCGACATCACCACAACCATCATTGACACCATGCATATGCAACAAGCCCATAGACCCCAAAAATTATTAACACACATGCAAACGATATGAATGCATGAACAACACACTTCCCATCTAGTGCGAGGGATGAACCATGTTCTGATACCACTCTGTGACACCCTCGTCCCACATCTACCCAAATAATAGGCCAAACTAGGTAAACATGTAACAAGAGGCTACTATGATTAGATTCAACCTCCTATGTGACCTTAAGGAAGTGGAATCGATGGAAACAAAACATACATACCTTCCACATTAGCTACATGACTCCCAAGAACCATCCCAACCACTCAGGTAGCTAGCCCCTGGGTCCCACTGAGGTTTTAGACCACTTTACCCCCAGACGCTCACATGATATGGACCTCGCAGCGTCTAGGAAGCTCTAGACACTCTCATGCCAAGGCATGCCAATGTCCAGAGACTATTTTTCCCAGTACTATGCCAGTGTCCTTGGGATTTTAGCCACTTTTTGAGTCCCAGAGCCCAGGTCACTGCCTAAAATTGAATGAAACCTTCATAACAGAAAGATAATAGGGAAACAATGATGCAAATTTAAATACTTGAACAAGCCCTTCACCGGACCCCTACTAGCCATGGCAGACATTTCGTCAAACATATCACAAATATGTAATCTATAGGTGTAAACAATGGATTTAAGCATAGGGGTATCATACCTATCTAAGAATCGTTATGAAACATTGCTCCCTTATATCATTTGTTGCATTATCATCTATTTGGTCGTACATACATTGTTCATTCATTTACAAGTCGAAACATGATGAAAACCATACATAGCCATTGTCATAAAACATATACATAACCGACATAATAGCAACATAAATACCACAAAAATCACAACCATATGATCCACATATAAACTAGTATGATACTCATAGAATACAAGGATAAATAACCTCATATTGATGTTGCAAAATCCAAACCCGGGATGGGACTACCATGTTCCACTCAAACATAGAATGACTGAGCCAAATCTCTCTTCAACCATTCACCCCCGTGCCATATTCCAAGCATGCATGTGGGACTCAAACCAAAATAACAAATGAGGGAATCTTGAGGCTAAGCCACCTCACCCTCATAAATAGAAACCAAGCTTTATCGTAATCCATCCTGGATCACTAGGCCAACATAATAAACATGTAATAAAACGATTTACCATGATCTCCACTCGATCACTACGCCAAACAAGAATGGATGCCACCAGATCTCTCCACCTACACCGTGAGGAATTTTTCTATCTCCTAGTCTCTCAATATTTACCGCAACCCACACCAGATCACTAGGCCCTAAACCAAGACCTAATCTCCAGGCTTTACCGCATATCCCAACCTGGGATTACTAGGCCCAACGGAGAGAAATCCACCTCTTGGCTTTACCATATATTCTGCCATTCACTAGAAATGATTCCCTAGGCCCACCAAGGAAACACAATTCTGGCTTTACCATAACCTACAGCCTGGCTCAAGGGTTACTAGGCCATTGGCTTTACTGTGATCCAAAGTCTGGTTCAGGGACAACTAGGCCATGTGCTCTATCATTCGGAGATCCACCTCACTTAGTTTGAAATCCATTTGGAAATCCAACTCAACCAAAGCATGAGAATCCCATCACACCATGACTATCCGGAAATGGAAAGGCAGGGCTGAAAACACTGTAACACTTGGCAAAACCCATGCCATAACAACAAAAAAACCACACGAAATACCATTCATGCCAAATCTAGCAAGGAAAATACACATGCAAATGGATACCTACAAAGAGTCTTGTTGTAGTTGCTTGATCCTACTCTTCCTTGCTTGCTCCTTCCTTCCTCTTGCCTTCTTTTCCTTTCTTGATCCAATGCCAAAGTGCTCCAAGAAAACTCCAAGTGTCCAAGAGTGAGAGTGAGAGAGAGAATAATGAGAGAGCTCCAAAACTAGACTACAAAAAGTTAGAAACTGATCCTCATAAACCTTTTTATCAATTAGGCCTCTATTTTCTTCATTTTCCATTATTTTCCTTCATTTTCCTCCTCGCATGCAATTTGTGACCTTTCACCTTCATTTTCTCCTAATTTCCATTATTTTCATAAATAAATGTGCCAAAAATGTCATTTTCCTTTCCACAACCTTAGTCATTGTCTTCGTCAATTTCCTTAGCCATAATAAACAAAATGAACACCCACTTGGATGTTTTTCCTAACATTCAGCTTGGAATAAGTGTCCCATCAACCGTGGTTATTATTTTTTCCTTTATTAACTTTTATTACATGGAATTTTTACTATGGTTGTTACAAATTCAATGCTTTTAAAGAAAGTCTTGATCTGACATCATTTTTTATCCGATTTAATGTTGAAAAGCCTATTTCGCAAATTGTTGCACTGGCTAGAATAATAAGAATTGTTTATCCTTCAAACCATTCAACTTTACCTCCACATAGATTCCCTGCTCCAAACATATGGGTTTTTTTAATTTTTTAAATTATATTATTATTATTTATTTTATTTTATTTATTTATTTATTTATTTTATTTATTTATTTTTTTTCAGTAAGATTTATACATAAAACAAATGAATTCATCCATTTCACCCATACATTTAACATTGTTCACAATATCCAAGCCTCAAACACTAAATTTATCACATAAAAATGTCATCCATCTTCTTGTTTGAGAGTCTCTATCATCCATATCTTCATAATAATTATGAGGACTAAAAATCTTAGCTGCATTAAAAATAGGTAAATTTGTGAACCTTGCATTTATATAATCAATCACCTTCATTACAAAGCCTTTTCCCAACATAATGAAATCGTCTAGTATCCTTGATCTTTGTGACTTCGATAAACTCTTAAACCTCAATTCATGTACATGTAGAATACCTATGCAATTTGCAAACTTGAGAGTTCATTGTTGTGTTTTACTTAAAAATAGATGATGTGTGCATTGCACTTGCCCAAAATATGCCTCTTATAAATTGCATATGAAGAAAACTAATAGTGATCTCTAAATTTATTCCAATAGATGTAATGTCAACATCATCCTCTTGAAACTTTTGATTCAACTTATTTAACTCAATAAGCACATCTGCAAGTAAGTGGATACAAAATTGGACTTGAAATATTGTAGCCATCTATACAATTTTTTTCTCCACTAACTTCGAGACTCTTAACAAAGTAGGCATGAGCTTAATGAGTCTTTCCATGACTTTGCCTCTAGAAATCCATCTAATATGATGAATTTATAACACTTCTAGCCTTGTGATTTGAAATTACTCCATTATCTCTTTCAATTCTCCATGTCTTTTAGTAGATTTCCCTAACCATAAATAAATCTTGTTTGAAAACTTATCAATATCTTGCAACTCTTTAAAATAAGATGAAACATTATTTAGTGCTAATGCTTCTTGATGAGTTATACAATGGATATCTAATAAATGAGGGGCATGTCAATGAAGCTTAGTAGATAAACCTTCACGAATACCCCTCATGGATGATCCTCCATCTAATCCAAATCTAACTAAATTTGTCATGGATATATTCATCTTTGCTAAAAGAGATGTCACAACATCTTATGCCTCACACTTTTATGATAAAGCACCTTGCATTCTAAAAACAATCAAATGAATATTGAGGAAACCATGCCTAGAAGAATTGTGCGCTCTGGCAACTTGATGTGGGTGGGTCACATTTAATTTAATTTATTATATGGAAATATAGTTGAAATCAGAGGCACTTACTTTCTTCCTTAGATTTATTTGATGAATTCTATTTTCTATATGTGTATGTGGAAATCATGGCAGATTAGGATAATTATGTCATAGTAGGAAAGCAAATCCTCAGAAGGATGAGAAGTAATTTATGTTTAATTGAATGACATAATATTTATGTACATGTGTTTTTGTTTATGAGATAGACAAGAAAAATACTCTATATAGATAGAGTGACAATCAAATTTAACTCAAGGGATTCAAGAGGGGGTGTACGCCAATCAAACTAAGGAAGAAACAATATTGTAACTTGTTAATGGAGATGCTTGTGCGTGTTACAAGTGTGAAAGTCTCTATTGAAATACCATAAATTTCATTTGGAGAAGACTTTGTAATCCACGATGGTCAAAAACCATATATTATGCCTAGAAACCATAGATCAAGAGGGTAAGGAGAGAACCAAGTTCTTATGAGATCATTGTAACGCACCTCTTTATTTTACCAACGTTGAGGTGATTATAAGTTAGGTCATATTTCCAAGATACAAGTTTCTTAACAACTTGTGAGGGTGAGACTTGCCCAAAAACTTGTAGATGGTACACCATGGTTTACTTTTTATTTATGTGAATTAGAAGAATAGGCCAACGAACACTGTTTTTGTTTTTGGTTACTTAGCTAAGGTATTCCTTAAACAAACCTGTTCGCAATTCTATAATGAATTCACAATAGAATATGTTTCCACTAATGGCTAACTTGCATTATATGCCAAAGTAACAAACCAAGCTTATGATAGGCCTCTTATGTCACAGGTCAGTAGATAATAGATTTTAACATGCCTCTTCTTATGATAGTTTTGCTATTTACAACTTAGGCTTAGCGAGCAATCATAAGCATTTAGATGAACAACTTCCACTTGTAAAGGGAAGGATTCTTTGAAACCTATATTGTTGGTACTCGAAAGGGACATCCTAGTCCTTCATTACACATTTGTAGCTAATATATATGTATAAATAATTTCTCAGATGTATTTTTTCATACAGTTTCATGAGAAAACTAAAACAATACAATTATATCCCAACATCCTAAATAATGCATTATAGTGAATCAAATGGATGAGTGTTGATAATATAAGTGTGATGACTGTAAACCATTGTGTTTGTATAAGTAATAGTCCATTTGAGATGTTATTCATTATCTATTTGTGTCATGCAATCCAAAGTTATAATATTTCCATATTTTTTATTGGTTGTAAATATAGTTATATAAATAGAGTTTTTAGGCCACACTTTTCTCAACATGAATCTAATATGTCAATATGAATTTCTAAATTATGTTATATTTTCATAGCCATAGTATGGACCATCGAACACTATTAAATAAAACTCCATTAAATTACTCCATTACCATGAGTATGTGATGGTGTAGGAATTCTTCTGTAGCCAACATTGGCCATTTAAGGTTTACAAACGAAAATAATTTTGCATATATAATCTCGGAGTTTGGATGCAGTTTAATGATCCATAGGTTATTATGGAGATTTCAAGCCTATATGATACATATACTCTCTCTTGTGTGTGATCTCACACCATTTTAAGGAGTTGAATCATCTACAAGGGTATCAGTGAAATATAATGCAAAATAAATTGCAAATGAAATTCTACAACTATATGATGGTTCTTAACTTAATCAATCAAATGTTTTTCATAGAAACTTCTCTATGTTGTGTAGCCCAAACTCGATATCAAAGGCCTGACATAGAATATGTTTAGAATTTCAATTAGATATACTTAAATATGGGTAGAACTTCAAGGTTCCACCAATCCATTTCAAAGTTTCCTCATGGATAATATACGAGTTTGCATGACTATGTTCACTCGAGCTTAAATAAAAATTGAATTTATGGATTGCATTTGTGGAATGAATCATAGTTCATCAAAAGGAATAGGCTAAGGCTATCATCATGTTGATATGATTATGGTGAATATTTAATGGGGTTGTTGCCAAAAATGAAAAAATCCAACATTATTACTAAAATACAACCTCAATTCTAGATGTATCTTTGCCAAGGAATTTGTAAGTTTTGTATGCAACTATTTTAACCTATCAAATCCAAGCACGTGGAGTCAGTCCTATTATCTTCTTTCGTAATTAGTTGCTTGGTCTTTAAACTATACCTCTCCTTCTACTTCTACTTCCATAATTGTGTTGAATTAAGGCTTAGTGCCTTATTATTTTTCCCTTTTGTCTTACCTAGATCAGACTCTTCTCTTTAGTTTATTTGAATTTGTATATTTTAGTATTATTTTAGATTTTTATTGAGTTTTCGACAATGTTTTTGAAACTCCCATAGTCCCTAGATGAATGATTGTAATTTCTAGTCCCATTAACCATTTTCTTGGTCATTTAACTATCGATTTCTCTTATAAGATTTGGTTGACTTGTATAAAAAATGGTTTTCATCCTCATAGGGGTGTTGTAGTTTTCTACTTATTTTCTGTAATGATTTTAATCGAAGGTTATAATCCTATAACATAATTCTTGGCTAGCTATTGTAGTGGTGTGTGACTTTATTCTAACTAGGTCATTGGAATTGTCATCCCCTAGACATTACAAACATTACTGGTAAGATACCAAGAATATCCCTTTACCCTTTACAACTTATGTATCATATCCTATGATATATCCTTATCCTTTAATATTAGGACAATGTGCTTGTTGCCTCTGTCATGTGATCATGTACTTGTATTCATTTGAAATTTTGGAACTACTGGAAACTAAAACTACTTATGAAATATGTACCCATTGTCAATGCAACAGGTAATTTGATAGTTCCCAAGATTATTTGAACAATCAACAAATGGTATTTCTCATTTCAGTTTCATGTGTTAAGGTGCTTCCTTCATTTTTTCTTTTGAATTTCAAGGATACCTTGATTATGGATTCTCATTATTACATGCTAACATCTCTAATGACCAAAAGAATCAACATAAAAGACATTATAATAAAGGAACTATCAGTGCAAAGTAAATGCTTATACCAATACCGGTCATTGATGACTCTAAATTGGTTTCTTCAATTAGTTTATGTTCTAAGGCATGTATGTGTCTAGGTTTTGACCTCGCCTATTCGAAATCAATTTTGGTTTCCATCCATTCAAGCCTCATCTAGATGATTTTTAACTATATGTCAACCTATCAAAACCATATGGCAAATCCAAGTCCAATTCTTCCACAAACCAAAATTTCTCTATAGAAATACCTAATTTTACATACAATTATCCACATGTAATAAAATCGTAATCAACTATAAAATCATGAGAGTAATATGAAATTGTCCAAACAATTTCACTTTCCATAACAAGGTTGGAAATACACATTATAATACATATAAGAATAATGAGGTTTAGGTCTCATGGAGTCATCCATCTAATTATGAAACACTTAAATGCTTGCTTGGCTTAAATTATTAGAAAAGTGTTAAGAAGAGTGCCAGGAATAAAAATGAATAACTTTATTGCTCATCATATCTCACTAATACAACAATAATTAGAAAGTTCCATATTTAAGTCATTTTCACAATCATACAACATAATAAATCTACAATTGCTAAATGGAAATAGTTTAAGAGAAGATATAACTTGTCACAGATCAAGCCATCAAGAAAGGCTAAAATCATCATACAGACAACCAAAATCCATTTTATTATATTCCTGATTTATATAACCACCATTGATAACACCAAAAAATGTCCTAATATCATGGTCCAACAATATAAACAATAAAAAGGATATCCCACTATAAACCTTCCCAGTCATATAAGAAAACCATGCCTAACGAATCTCATTCAACCAAGAAGACAACTGTATGACCAATTCTCTCATGAGAGGATTAGTGGAAATTGGAAAGAGAAATAATGAGTGTTCAATATTATATTATTCATATTTGGATATTTTGGTTGCATCATTTGTATGAATGACTTGTAAATGTTCCCAACTAGTCTTAGATTGTGGGTTATGCCAATCTTATTGTAAGTGGAATGAGATGGTTGACGATAGTGTAGGAACAAAGAAATGACAGTGATCTAAGAGATTTGGTAGCACTTTGATAATTTGGTAGTGATTATTAAGTCTATGAGATGAAGGTATAGATCTAATGAACAAAGAATAATTAATGTTTAGAATTGCATATTATAGTGAGGGTTCCTATGATAGATATACATATTAAGCTACTCCTTGAAGTTCTTACTACATATATTGAGTTCTTGTAATGATGGTACAAATCCCATGATGAAGACCTGAACAGGGAATAAGAGGAAAGATTGGTAAAGAAAATATATGGATATCTTGCCTTGACTTTAGATCGAGACTGTAGATTAGAAGGGAGATGAACTTGCAGGAAGATATCAATTTTCCTACATTAATGATGTGAGGGAATCATGCTAATTTTCATGGACATCATTATTTGAAGAAGTTGGATTCCTTATGCCAATTATTTTTTATTCTAGAACATTAGACTAGCTAAATTAGTCAAGTAGTTTTGGTTCTTAAAACTAGTTTCCTAAAATAATTGATCTGATCCATTATGTGTGTACCTTAATCCTATTATGTATTTGGGATGACTTTTATAAATTAGGGAGAGTGTGAGTGTGGTGAGGGGAGAGGGATAGGTTAGATGTGCCCATCTATGTATGAATAAGGTCGATGAATCGTAAGCCTGTATTTGTAATGAATATTTATTAAGTATTTTTGAAAAATTCTATGTATTATCTTTGTGATGAATTAATTGAATGATCAAATGTTGGAAATTTATGTATTTTATTGATTGCATGAATCACTATGATTGGATGGATTAATAACACTGATCCAATTATAGTAGTAACACCTCCTGTTATTTATCTATTGATTAGAAGAGTGTTAGGGTCCCACCCTAACCCCCTTATCTATGTAATGGGACCACGTCATAGTCAAGAGTCAATAAAGCCCATATTAATAATTGTAAGTGGTTAATCCGCAATTAATAAAGGAACCACAGTTAGTTGCAAATGGGTCGTAGTATTAGATAGATGGTATTAGTAATATGCGGTATTGGCCCGTGGTATTACATGTGGGAGTCATATATAAAGGATAGAAACTCCCTGCGAGGGAATCGTGTCTTGTTTTGTAATCGAGCTCTGCTCTATTGGAGGTTGCCCCCTCAAAGAGGCAAGTGAACATTACTCTCTGAATATTAAAATCATTTCCATTCTGTGTTCTGGGTATCTTTTCTTCGCATATTCTGTCTTCTCGGTCTCTTTTTTTCGCATATTCTGTATTTGGGTATCATTTGCAGGTTAAGAGCATAACAAGTGGTATCAGAGCACTTTCCAGGGCCAGTGGGATCTCCATTTAGTAGCAATTTTTTTTTTGGCTCGAGACGTGTTCTGGCGTCTTTAAACCACGGGATCTGTCGTTGAGCACATAAATCTGTGGATTTGGGGAGGCATGCACGCAGGAAATACAAAAGGTGGTCACGTCTGTTGGACTCCCTTGTAACCCCTGTGGGTACCCCTTCGAGTAGTAGCGCATTAGACAGAACCG
>APFE031492191.1:79897-104008 GCA_000404065.3 Pinus taeda | reverse complement strand
AATGGATATTTTAGGACCTGGACCCAATTTACCAAAGCTCTTCGAGATCGCTTTGAGCAAGAAGACTCTTATTTGGGTCGTCTCACTAAGCTCAGACAGACTGGTACAGTGGAGGAATATATTACCGCTTTTGAAGGCTTAGCTTTCCGCACTAAGAGTCTCACAGATGAGTTCTACACGGAATGTTTTATCAGCGGTCTTAAAGAAGCCATCAAAGCTCAAGTTCTACTTCACCACCCTCCCACGTGGACGGAGGCTTGCTACGTAGCTCGTAAGGTGGAACGTGCATTAGCAGCCCAATACGGTCGCCCAAATTTCCCCACTAGAGGTCGTCCCCCACAGGCTCATAACACGACTCAAACACTTAAGGTCAAAAGGGTGTCCCCTGCGGAAATGGCCGAAAGAAGGAAGCAAGGACTATGTTACTACTGTGATGAAAAATACTCCCCAGGTCATAAATGTAAGGAGCCCAAATTCTTTCAAATAGATTCCACTGACTACAACTCAACAGAGGAAGATCCTCCACTTGAGGAACATGAGCCGCTAGAGGACGATAACCAACAGGACAATGTCTCTGACAAACTAGTTATTTCGTTGCATGCCTTGGCAGGGATTTCTTCCCCTCAAACGCTCAAAATCAGAGGGTTTATTAAACATCGCCCAGTAGTAGTTTTGATTGATAGTGGAAGTACACATAATTTCATCCATCAAAAAGTCGCAGAAACGACGCATTGCTTTGTACGAGCAGTTTCTAACTTCCAAGTTCAAATTGCAGATGGAGGCACAATGAAATGTGAAGGCCGTTGTGAAAATGTCAAACTTCAAATGGGGGATTAGCAGTTGAAAACCCACATGTTTGCCATACACATGGGGGGTTGTGACATTGTCCTCGGTGCTGACTGGCTCCGTACTCTTGGGCCAATCACAATGGATTTCCAGGAGTTGTACTCCCTGGGAGGGCATCGTGTCTTATTTTTGTAATCGAGCTCTGCTCTATTAGAGGTTGCCCCCTCGAAGAGGCAAGTGAACATTACTCTCTGAATAATGAAATCATTGCCATTCTGTGTTCTGGGTATCTTTTCTTCGCATATTCTGTGTTCTCGATCTCTTTTTTTTCGCATATTTTGTATTTGGGTATCATTTGCAGGTTAAGAGCATAACAAAGAGAAAGAAGCTCTCAGTAAATATTCTTGTGTATGTTACAACATACTTTATTTCCTTGCAGAAGATCAGGGTATAAAGGAAAACACCAACACATGGTCAATTCCCTTGTGGACTTGTAGTATGAAGGTGAATCAAGTATGAATACTGATAACTTGTTCATTCACATATACACTGAGTTGTTGGGTATTTATTGTTGAAGTGTTACCGAGGAATTAGTTGCTTGGAGGAACAAACCCTATTTCAAGATCAAATTAAAATGCTTGAGAAATTACTTTCCCTTTGGTAATCATATGAATTTGAACGTTGATGAGGGGTAGCACTTGGCCAAATCATTAAGGAAGTCGAAACATGGAAAGCATGCTAGATGTGAAACACTCAACAATTACAAGTTGAGGTTCTTGATAGGAGTATCGCTACAAACAATGTTGATTACAACCCTTGAAGCCTGTGTGGAGGTAGAGTGTTCCCTTATTTTTTTCTTCGTTCATCGATTGGTTGGAAATGGATTCAAACTTTACATAGTAGAATGATTTGAGAGTGAGACTTGATTAATAGAAAGGAAATCATAGGTAAGAGTTCGAATAGGTGAGATTGTGAAGTGTATAAATTATTATAGATTGTTGTTTTATTACATGAGATTTAAATCGCCCTTTTGAAGTGCGTAGAAGGGAAATTGTCATCATACATCTGCTCGAGCAACCATAACAAATTGCAAGAGAAATTGAAATGCTAATAAATTGAATTATGCTATATTTGGGTATTAATTTGCGATAGGATTTGAGTGATGGTCATTGGCGTAACACATTGATAATGGAGGAAAATCTAGCAAATAGATTATCGATCCAGTCATGTGAGACTTTGTGTTGAACATATTCAACATAGAACTGAGTTCAATGTTATGTATTAATGAATTTAATCTAGTATTTAGTGTGGATCTTAGTTGAGTTAGTAAATTTTCACCCATAGACTTAGAAAAAGTGTATTTTCCCTGCATCAATTAGATAGATTCAATAGATGAAAGTGAAGGGTTTTGATGTTGACTTGAAGTTCGATCTATTTGTTGGATTTAGATTCAATTTGGGTTGATTCTTTGAGAGGAAACCTTAGCGCATGGTGCTAAGTCTTTAAATTATTTACATAAGAAAGGTAAATAGGTAAGAATCCATACCAGATCAAATTTACACCGTAAGATTTAGCAAATAAATGGTCATGAATCATACTTACATTGCTGAGAAATAATTGTGAATATGTGATCATTGGAACTTGGAATTCTGACCATATTCATGTTATAGAAGAATACCCAGTATAAGTGGATCTTTCACAGTTGCAAAACATGCTCTTTCGCAGTTCTCCTGTTAGATAGGATGAAAAAACTAGTAGGAAAATCCTCCGAAAGGAAAAATAGCAGTGTCTCCATTATGATTGTTGGCCTGGCAATGCAATAACCTCCATTACCCATTTTGCTTTATTTAATGCTACAACAACCTCTTGCCACCTATGTACCCTAGAGTCTACACTAAGAGTCTATACATCAGTTAGAGAACAAGGAAAGTTGCAACTTGCAATCATGGCCACGGGTTAATAAATAACTAGAATTTTTAGAAATGTATGGCGGACCTACAACCCTTCATAGGGAATTTTATAATTTTTTTTCTTTCTTAAACCTATAGAAATCACTTTTTTTATTTCACACATAAATTTTCTTGAGAATTTATTTGACGTGCTAGAGGCCTCTTGATAGGTTGTGACATTTTCAATTTTGAACATTACTCTCGTCACTTTCTTAAAAAATTGAAGTGACAACATATTTGAAAGTGAAACGAGTGGGCCTCGTGACGACATAATTTGGGTTTTAACATGGCTCAAGCCATTCAAAGAATTGAGGACCGTCGAGCTTCTTGTTGGGCTATATTATGGCCCGGTCATTGATCCATTCAGAGATCCAGAATTTAAGCCTAGCCTTTGCATTCCTCTTGCACACTTCTTGCCCAACCCCATCAAATGACTAACAAAATATCTACACTTAGTTGGAACTTTTATACCCAGTGACCAAGGGTTAGATTTAGGAAACCGAGGCATAATTTCATAACATGGGCACCTTGTCATTTTCATGTTATTTCCAAGTATCAACATTATAATATAATTTATTTACTTTTTTAAATCTAGAGGAGGTATCAAAAGATTTGGATTATTTAAATAAAGATTATATTCAGATTTGATTGGTTGATAACCCCTAGTGAGAACATACCGAGTCCCCCGCACGTGCTTCCAGGGAAACTAACCTATGGGATGGGAATAATTCCCAGCAAGTGATGTTGCTTCAATTGATCAACTATTGACCTTGGTTATAAAATTGCATCCTAGGCATTTGACCATCTGTGCTTGTGATGATCTTCGGGGCGGGGATTTCTCTGTCAAGTGTCGCTTTGGTTTCTCATCAATTGTTGACCTCAACCCTTGCAATTTCAAACATATCGTAAAAATGATTGCCTTTGGATTCTTTGGGAGACAAACTCTAGGACGAAGAATTTTCCCATCAGTTGCAACATGTGAATTCATGTTAAGTGATAACCCCAAACATCCAAACCTTGGTGTTTTGAAATGCATTCACTTGGGAAACTTGCGGGGTGATTCTTCTAGGGAATTTGTTCCTAGATAGAGATTCCTTGACAGAGCTTGAGTTTTGTTCCCATGACACCAATTAACGTGCTCCTATAACCTTAAAAAAACTAAGCCTTCACTCTTTTACTCTGTCCTAAGTAAGGCTCCATTGTAGGCTTATTACGAAAAATTTTACATGGACCAAGGAGCACACAAAGAACCCTTATGATACCTCTCAATCACATCCAACACTTACTTAAAATTAATTAAAATAAAATAAGTCAGAATCACAGAGGCAATAATAGGCTCATTCTGGCAATGTTTTAAACCCTTAAAAAAAACCTTTCACTTTCTTGCTATGCTATCTCTTTTATTAATATCAAATAGTTGAATTGAGGCTTTTGTGATCCATATCAAATTTATGAGAGATTCTTCAGCGTAAATCACATAAAATTACATTTGTCGACGCGTTTCAAACCAACCAGTGTGGTTCATTGTCAGGAGAAGTTGAAGAATTAGATCAAGCTTTTCATATTAAATAGTCGGAGCAGAACATCAAACGGCTATATAACGACTAAATTTGACCAGAAGACATTAGATGGATAGGATTAAGGGCATGACCAATATTTTAATAATTAAGTTAATTTAAATAAATATCAAAGGTTAATTAGTTATATTCTTATTTAAAGGGACTATATAAATTAAATTAATTAATTTAAATTAGTAGTTAGTTGAAAAGTAAATCAATGAATTAATTTAAATTAATAGTTAGTTAAAAATTATTAAATATACATAGTTATTTATATATATATAATAAAGATAAAGGGAATTATTTTATAAATAATATAAAATAAAATATCATAGAAATTAATTTAAAAGATTATTACAAAGATAGGTTATAGGTATAAAGATAGTTATAGGTATATAAAGAGAGTAAAAAAATAAAAATAAATAAAAATAAAATAAAATAAATAAATAAATAAATTAATTATATTAATTAAAAATAATAAATAAATTAAATAATAATAATAATAATAATAAATAATAAAATAGATATAAAAAATAAAAAATAAAAAATAAAAAAATTAACTTGAAATTTTTTCCATAATATATATCAATAACTTCTAAATTAAATAATAAATAAGAATAATTAAACCCCTAAAATTTCCATAATATCTATCAATAACTTCTAAATTTATTTATTTATTTTTATTTTATTTTTTTTAACTATCATAATATCCTAAATTGATGTCAGGTTATTATTAGAGTTATGAAAGGATTAATATAATAGTGTTATCATAATAATCCTAAATATCCTATATACATATCTTATAATAGATAACAAAACCTTAAAGAGCAACTCAAGAGTAGAAGGTCGGGACTCAAAATCACAACAAAGACTAAAGGCCCAAAAAAGAAGGATACGAGAAAAAAACTAAAAAAGGAGGGAGGGGAGAACGGGAAGAAAACTACTAGGAAGAGAGGGTTGGGATCTAGCAACTGCTAATCTTCCATCCGTCTTCTCTATTGAGATTGTTTAGTCTTTTCTCAATCTCAAGGGCTTCCCTAAATTTGCAGTGATGGAATTGTGAAACCTTAGTGATAACACTCACCTCCTCTATGCAAACATGATGTTTGGTACTCTCTGCATGCTCAGCTAAAGCAAAAGACTTGGTTCTCCTATGCTTGAGGTCAGCTGCGTGCTCACTAATCCTTTGATTAATGGAGCGACCAGTCTCACCAATATAGGGAGTCCCACAGGAACAAGGAATAATATAAACCCCTTTCATGTCCTTAGGGTCGATAGGATCCTTTACAGATCTGAGGGATTTACGAATGGTGTTGAGGGGTCTAAAGGGCGAGGGGACATTATGCCTCTTAAGAATCCTAGCAATATTATCAGTGGTCCCCTGCATGACACCTGGGACCCGCTCTTTCAGCGCTCTTTTAGCTAATGAATTTTTGGCAGCTTGGAGGAAAGCTTTCTGACCCAGGTACTTGCTATAACCATTCTCAACAAAGACATTAAGGAGGTGGGATTTCTCTTTCTCAAATCTTTTTTCATCAGAGATCCTAAGGGCCTGAGTAGCCAGGGTGTTGAGAACACCCAACTTTTGAGCTGGGAAATGGTGGGAATTGGCATGAATATACTGCTCTGTATGTGTTTTCATTCGAAACACTTGGTGGGAGAGGGAACCATCACTATTCTTAGAAATAAGAATATCAAGGAACGGGAGGCAACCATTGACTTCTTGTTCTTTGGGGAACTTAATGGCTGACTATTGACAGTTGAGATGATCGAATCTCTTCTTCGATCAAATTAATTTGCATGTGTGTGGTTTCAATTTGCATATCTGAGATTTTTGTTCTAAATTATTAATTAAATTTCACAGAGAAATAGAGTAGGTTTGTGTCCTTTTATTTTGATTAAAACTTCATGAGCAGCTGCAAATCTACACCATAATTTCTACATGGTATCAGAGCAGGATTCACATTAGAGTAGGAATTTCGAAGTAGTTTCTCAGGAGGTTCAAATTTGGAGTTCAGTGCAACAGGATCTCTTTAGAGCTAAGAAGATGACCTTCAATGGACTAGGACTAGAGTATGCCTTGGAAGGCACCTCTAATTTTGGTGCATGGAAGGATCACATGGAGGCAATATTGGATGACAATGGTTTGCTAGAATACATCAAGACAGATTTTGCAAAACTAGGATCAATTGATGCCCAAAACCTTGCTTAGTGGAATAAAGATGTACCTAGAGCGAGGAGATCCATCCTGTAGGGTGTGAGAGACCACATAGTCTCAAAATAACATGGAAAAGAGACTCATGTTTCTATGTGAAAGACCCCAAATGAGCTATTCAGAAATAACATTGAAGTCAGGAAACTTGATATGATCAAAAATATGAGGATTGATGACAAAGGCTATGAGGTCGTCTTCAAAGATGAGAAGGCCTACCTCAAGCATATTTCTTCATGTCAAATCAAGCAATTTAATGTCATGATCAAGAGCCTCTACACATTAGAAGAAGATGCATGCACAACCTTGAGGAGAAAGGAAGGGATTAGAGATGTTGTGGTTGAGAGGGAGCATGATTTAGCTCTCAAGAGGGAGCCTCAGTCAATTGGAAGTTGGGAAAACTAGGTGGATGATGATGAAGGTGACTAGTCAGAGACCTCTAGTAAGAGGAGAGTTCGAGCTAAGTGTATAGAGGGAGCACATGCAGCTATACCTCCCAGGAGTGAAAAAATTTAGGTAGGGTCCATTGAGGTGTTCTCCTCATGGATCATTACCTTTCTACAGGGGTCCACAATATTCAATAGCAAGAGGATTAGTGTCATTTATATACTAATGAGTGCATAGGAGTGTTAAAAACAAAGCAGGAGGCTCAGTAGTAGAGTCAACTGTAACACAATTTTTCCAGTAGACAGTTACAGACACATTTGATTCAGTGATTTTTTTGGATGCTTCTTAGTTGCAGATGTTGTATTATAAACAAAAATAGTGAGAGGTGTTGCATGCAGTACATTCCACAGGTGAAGGATAAGGATGGTTGATAATCACTTTCTTGTTGAGAGGGAGTGTTTAAAAATTGAGCAAGAAATTCTGAATTTGATTTTGCCTTGATTAATTTGATAAGACTCAAAATTCCACATCAGTAGATAACTTGGAGGAGTTAACTAAAGTGACATGGGTGTCGCTTAGTTAATTCGAGTTAGGGCCATGAAGTTTAGTTGTATGTAGTGATTCCTAAATTTTAGGAGCCTAGGTTGAGTTAATTTCAGTTGTAATTGATTAAACTAGTTCTAACTAATAATAGGACTGTGGAGAATTAAGTAGTGGGACATCAGTCTAACTCATTGCTCATCTAGTTAACTGATCAATCAGCTATAATTAGCTCATGCATGCAAAGAATACAAGTTTCCTAGTTGTAGTAGAGTTTCCAAGGTAGTCTACAATTAATTATATACTAGATTGAGTGCATAGTTCATTGTATTGGTTATGTGATCAACCTAGAGGAATTATGCAAAAAACTAGGGGGAACTTCCTAAATAATAGGAACCCATTTCCTACAAAATTACGTAATGAAATAGGGGCTCAAGCAAAGGTAGAAATCAACTAATTCTGGGTTAGAGCTGCTTAGTGAATAGAGAGATAGTTTATTCACTTGCATGGTGTGCTTAGTTGAGCAAAGAAATTGTAATACATCTCTATTCATCAGATTAATGCAAGAAAGCATTGGGGTTTTTAGCAGATTACTTTCCTTAAGAAAAATACTATTTGCATGTGTGTGATTTCTTATTGTATGTTTGAGTTTTTTTTCTAAATTGTGAATTAACTTCTGCAAAGCATTAGAGTAGGTTTGTGTCTTGTTCTTTTGATTAAAACTTCATGATAAGTTGCAAATCTACACCATAATTTCTACATGATATCAAAGCAAGATTCGAGCAGGAAATTTGAAGTTGTTTCTCAGGAGGTTCAAATTTGGATTTTAGTGCAGCAAGATATCTTTAGAGCTAAGAATATGGCCTTCAATGGACTAAGACTAGAGTATGCATTGGAAGGAACCTCTAATTTTGTTGCATGGAGTGATCACATGGAGACAGTATTGGATGACAATGATTGTTGAAATATGGCAGCAAGAATATTCCAATTTAATTTGTCCTTGAATTAAATTGTGAATTAAAATCGAATTTAGTCTTAACAACTAATTGGAAATAATTAACTAATTTGTTTAAAATTAATTTGTTGGAGAAATTCAAGTTAGAAGTATTTCTGAAGTCATGCAAGAGTTATCCCTTAAATTAAGGAGATAAGATTGAGTTATATTTGAGTTGTAATTAGTTGACTCAGTTTACTAAGTTAAGTCCAATTGGATTAGTTCCAAACTGTTTGAGGAACTTAGAGAGTTAACAATCAATTGATGCATGCATGCACTCAACTATTGTACTCTAGTTAACTGAAGATTATCTCATCAAAAAATCATGCATGTATATTATGAGAAAGACCCAGTTGAGATTAAATTCAAGGATAGTGTACTATCAGTTGCATGTGTTTTCCTATAAAGAAAACTCATGCATGCATAAGGAATCAATTATTTGAGGATTGCACAGTTCTGACAGTGTGTGAGAGCAGTGTTCCACTTGGTGAGGTGAAGATCATCCACTAGGAACGGCGCAAGGAAATAGGAGCTTGGAGGGCAGAGAGGAAGGCTTGTGAGAAGCCAAGATTGCCTGTGAGCATCTGTGAGGATTGTACTAAGTGTTGGCTAGCTGTGATAGCTAAGGCTTTGTATGATTCCTATGTATTTCCACCTTGTATGATAATACAAATAGTGGGGTTTTTAGCTGAGGCTTTCCCCAAAGTATTCTCATGTGTATTGTGCATTGATTCTTCTTCTTCTGGTTATATGTGTTCAACTCAATCTTTAAGCTTTCGCAAATTGATAGTAGAAGTAGGTTATATTATTTTTCTTTGGTTATATTGAATTATCGGGTTAATCTACAATTGTATTGTCTACATGGTCTTACAACGAGATTTGTAGAGAATTTCTACAATGACTTGCTAGGATAAATCAAGATAGATGTCGCAAAACCAAGATCAATTGATGCCTAAAACTTGCTTAGTGGAAGAAAGATGTAGCTAGAGCTAGGAGGATCATCCAAGAGGGTGTGAGAGACAATATGGTCTCAAAATTACATGGTAAAGAGACTCTCTTTGCTATGTGTAAGACCCTTAATGAGTTATTCAAAAATAACAATGAAGTCAAAAAACTTGATTTGATGAAAAAATTGAGGATTGAAGAAAAAGGGTATGAGGTAGTATTTAGAGATGAGAAGGCCCACCTCAAGCATCTTGCTTCATATAAAATTAAGAAATTTTGTGTCATGATAGAGGGCCTCTACACATTAGAAGAAGATGCATGCACAACCTTGAGGAGCAAGGCAACGACTAGAGATGTTGTGGTTGAGAAGGAGCACGATTTATCTCTCAAGAGGAAGCCTCAAACAATTGCCAGTTGGGCTGACCATGAGGATGATGACGAAGAGGACTATTCATAGGTCTCTAGTAAGAGGAGAGTTTGAGCTAAGTGGATAGAGGGTGCACATGCAACTATACCTCCAGGTGTGAGGTGGGGTGATGTAGATCCCTAGTCTGAGGAGCGCAGAAATTTGGGCAGGATCCATTTAGGTGTTCTTATCATGGATCATTACTTGGATAAAGGGGCCCAAAATATTTATTAGAAGGAGGATTAGTGTCAGTTAGATACTAAGGAGTGCAGAGGAGAGATAGCAAAAAAGAAGGAGGCTCAGTAGGAGAGTCAACAACAACATAATTTTCCCAGTTGACAGTTGCAGACACAGTTGATTCAATGTTTTTTTATGCTTCTTATTTGCAGTTGTTGCATTAGAAACAACAATAATGAGAGGTGTTTCATGTAGTACGTTCCACAGGTGCAGGATAAGGGTGGTTGATAATCCCTTTCTTGTCGAGAGAGTGTTGAAAAATGCAGCAAGAAATGCTTAATTTGATTTTGTATTGATTAAATTGATAAAACTCGAAATTCCACATTAGTAGAAAACTTGGAGGAGTTAATTGAGATGACATGGCTCTTGTCACTCAGTTAATTTGAGTTAGGGGCATGAAGTTCAGTTTTATGTAGTGATTCCTAAATTTTAGGAGCTTAGATTGAGTTAATTTCAATTGCAATCAGTTAAACTAGTTCTAACTATTAATAGAACTAGTTGGTGGTCAGTTAAATAGAGGGACATCAGTCTAACTTGGAGATCATCTAGTTAACTAATCAATCAACTAATAATTAGTTCATGCATGCAACGAATATGAGTTGCCTAGTTGTGGTGAGTTTCTAAGGCAGTGTACAATTAATTATATACTACATTGGATGTATAGTTCATTGTATTGTTCAGGTGATAAACCCAGAGGAATTACACAAGAAAATAGGGGGAATTCATAAAGCATATGCCTATTTCCTTTGGAATTGCACAAGGAAATAGGGGCTCAAGCAGACGAAAAAATTGACTAAGTTTGGGTCAGATCTTCTAAGTGAGTAGAGAGATAGGTTATTCACTTGTAGGGTGTGCTCAGTTGAGAAAAGAAATTGTAATACATCCCTATTCATCAGAATAATGAAAGAAGACATTGAGGATTTTAGCATATTACTTTCCCCTGGAAAAATACTATTTACATGTGTGCGATTTCTTATTGCATGTTTGAGATTTTGTTCTAAATTGTGAATTAAATTCTACAGAGCATTAGAGTAGGTTTGTGTCTTGGGATTTTTATTAAAAATTCATGAGTAGTTTCAAATCTACACCATAATTTCTATAAAATAAGCCTAACTTCATGGTATTGACCTATGGTATGAGAAACCATAGTATTGACCTATGGTATTCATGTGAAATATAACCTATTTAATGGGGAAATTAAACCATCCTAGATCCATCTTAACTCCAGATCTACCAATGACCGAGAAGGACATAGATTTGATCCATTTGGATGCTTGGTAGATCCAAAGTTAAGATCGATCTAGGCTGGTTATATAATTTCTATGTTTGCAACAAGATTAAGTGAATTTTTTGTTTAGCGAGTGGTATCACAAGAGTTTGGACCAAATACAGGAAACACAAGTGTTTGGACCAAGTACATGAAACACAATTAGGTGTTTGATTGTACTTCATTGTAATTAATTCATAATATTTAGTATTCAATACACAACTTGGATTTACATATTTTTAATTCAATTGTAATGAATTTCGTATATATGTCCCATTCATATTATTTAGTATTCAATTTGAAATTCTCATATTTTCAATTCTAATTTATGTATTTCTCAAATATGTCCATATTATTTAGTTTATATTTTGTTGTAATATTTAATATACCATTCTAATTAGATAAATTTAAAATTATTTTATTTATTCATAAATTGGTAATAACTATTATTATTTTTAATTAAATTGCCAACAAAAATTGATTATTTAACTCATTTTAATCTATCATCTACCTATCATCTATTATCTATCTACTATCATCTATATTATCTATATATAATATAATATTTAATATAAATATATATATATTATATATATATTATATATATATAAATTATATATATATTAAATTGTTGGTCAAAAATATATAGGACAAGACATTATAACGTCTCTTCCATATTGGTCTCTCTGAGCAACCACCCAACATCTCTTCCATATTGCGAGCAACCAACCAACCTAGACTATCTACCAACACTGAGTGGATCAATTTTTTTAAATAAAACTCTTTTAAAGTGAAAAGAAATTTGATCCCTCTTGACACTTGTTAAATTAAAATTAAAATATATCTATTCAAATCATTATAATTAAATAAAATAATTTTAAATCTACCTATTTAGAATTGTATATTAAAGGCTACAACAAAATATAAACTAAATAATATGGACATATTTGAGAAATACATTAAATAAAATATAAAATATGAAAGTTTCAAATTGAATACTTGGAATTATGTACAAAATTCATTACACGATTGAATTAAAAATATATAAATCTAGGTAAACATTATGAACTAAATACCACTAAAATATCATGGACATATTTGAGAAAATCATATAAACATTTTATACCTCTGAAAAATGAAGCACCTAATTGTGTTTCATGTGATACCACCCGCTAAACAAAAATTTCAGTTAATCTTGCTTTAAACACATAAATTATATAATCAAGCTAAATCTTGCTTCAAACACATAAATTATATAATCAAAATATATTGATTTTAATTTTAGATTTACCAAACATTGAGAAGGATCAAATTTCTATTCTTCTCCATCGTTTGTAGATCATCCCTCTCTGTAGTTGGATAATTGATCTAGGTTGAGGGAATGTTTGTAGATCATCCCTCTCTCTAGTTGGATAATTGATCTAGGTTGGGGAAACGTTTGTCGATCATCCATCTCTGTAGTCGGATAATTGATCTAGGTTGGTTTAATTTCCCCCATTAAATAGGCTATGTTCCACATGAATACCATGGATCAATACCATGAAGCTAGTTTTTTTTTTTTACCAGAAAAATATTTTCACATTATTTTATTTTAATTTTTATGCATTTTCACAGAGTGAAAATGTTTTCACATTTTTATTTTATTTTATTTTATTTTTAATTTTTATTTTATGTATTTTGAAAAAATCAAAATGTTTAGAGGACAAGACATTACAACATCTCTTCCATATTGGGTCATACTGAGATATTGAGTTGGAGTATTGGGTCATACTAGGCTAGTGGGTTTGAGTGCTAAGGACCAATTAATATTCTGGAAAAAATGCATCTATCACAGTGATTATTGATAATTAAATTAAAAATATAAAAACCCTCTCAAGCCAATTAACCCAATTAATATTTTGGAAAAAATCATCTATCATGCTAATTATTAATAACTAAATTATAATTATAAAAACCTTATTGAAAAATATTTTACAATAATTGTTTTACAACATCTCTTTCATAATCTCTTCCATACTGGGCCATATTAGGCTGGGTCATCTTGGGCCATTGGGTTGGAGTGCTAGGGCACAATCAATATTTTGAACACATGTATCTTCCATCCTGGGTCATACTAGGATGGGTCACACTGGGCCACTTGTTGGAGTGGATTGGAGTGGTTCATACTAGGGTCGGTCATACTGGGCCATTGGGTTGGAGTGGGTCATACTAGGTTGAGTCATATTGGGCCACTAGGTTGGAGTCATACTTGGCCACTAGGTTGGAATGCTAAGATGCCATTAATATTCTGAAGAAAAAAAATGCATCTATAACAGTAATTATTGATAATTAAATTAAAATTATAAAAACTATGTGAGGCAAATGCATCTATCACAGTAATTATTGATAATAAAATTAAAACTAGCACAACCACATTTATATTAATATAAATGTGGTTGATAAACATTGATAGGCATATAATATAATAATTAATAATAATATAATATTAACATTATTAATAATAATAAATTAAATAACTTTAGAAATTAATAATAGCACATAAAAGAAATATTATAAAAAATAATTGAACACAATTTAATAAAACAAAGGATGAAATTAAATAAAACATATTAATAAAAATTAATAGCCTAAATATATAACATTATTTATGATAGAAAAATATGATAAAATAAACGATCAAATTAACAATGAAACATTAGTAATAAAAATTAACAATCAAAACAGATATACAAAACCATACCATTAACAAATGTGAAATGTTGCTAAAATAATGTTCGTAATTAAAAATATAAAAAATGTTACTAATTAAGTATAAGCATAGGAAAAACTAAATACATTGAAGAGAACATAAATTTTGACATCAATAACCATTGTTGTAAATCACTAATAAGCATTCACGATAGTTAAGAAAGGACGATTCTGACAATGTTGCTCATAATGCAACAAAGAAATGAGATGAAATTTTAAACATTACATGACCAATGACAACAATCTAAAATTTAGTAACATTGAAAGAAATAATAATAACAATAACACCACATTCGACAACAAAATTCAACTCTCAACAGTTGACCACAACACAATTATTTCATAGTAGCCTCTTTAAAAACACACCCAGAGCAGTGGCAAAAGCAACACCAATTCAAATCAACAGGGTAATGATCACGATACTTCACACTTTCAAGCCAGTCCCTTCTCGTCTTCCTCCCTGATTCTCTTTGGTGCAAATGATATAAAGTTTGAGCATCTGATTTCATTCCACTCAAAACACGGATATGCTTATTGACAAAATCAAGATTGAAGCCATGTCTTCTATCAAATATTGCACGAATAAAAGTAACAAAAATAATGGTTTTTGTAGTTGGATTAATCGATATGATGTAATAATTACCGTCAATGTTCTCCATATCTGTGAATCATTGACAAAAACATAAAATTAAAATCATTACATTCAAAGAGAACAAATTAACAGAAACAAAACTATACATTTACGATTTTTCTTGTTTCATATTGAAACATAAATATAACAGGATTCAAAAGAAGGACAGAAAAAATGCAAACAACTACAATTCAAGAAACCAAACAACAATTGCTTTGAAATAGTCTATTTACTTAAAAAATAATTCATAAACACTAATTTGTATTGAAGATAAATATCCCAAAAATGATATTGACTTTAATCGCTCCTCTTTCTTTGTATGTGTAACATATGCACTATCTTTCATTTTTGCATAACGTTGAAAAGAAAAAGGCAGTGAAATTCGCAAACCATCTATTGATTTCACTCTCGATATAGTTGTAAATGTTAGACCCTGCCTTTCTCTGTCTCCAATATCTACAGTGGCTCGTTGCAAAGTCATCCCTTGTGATTTGTGCATTGTCAATGCCCATGCCATTTTCAAAGGAATTTTCCTCATATCCCCCCTAAGAATAGGTGGAATATGTACAAGAATTGGAAAATCCTTATCAAATGGAACACCAAAATACTTTTCAAACATAACTGTAACACATCGTGGAAGTTAGGGTGGATTTGAACTAGGCGCAAAGCTTTTTTTTTCAATATATCCAAGTGTGCCATTAACGAGACCAGCTTCAACCCACAAATTACATGTTAACATCACGCGTTATCCAAGTACTCCTATATATCATCATCACTATCACTTATTTATGTTCTTCTACTACTTTATGCAACACATCTCACAATAGGAGAATTTAACGCTTTAAGCATTCTTCGATTGTGCAAAAAAAAAATAAAAAAAAAAAAAATCCTTTGTTGTCGATCAAGGAAAGTATCAAGATGGGTCATAAGAAAATCCCAATCAGTAAGATAAGGCTCTTCATGTCTAATATTGGTTAAAAGATTGCGAAAATATGCTTATTTGGGATCATCTCCTTGATGCCTATAAGTTTTGTCTAGAGCGACTAAAATGTTGAAGCTTTCCCACAAAAATTTCCCAGTTGTTCTACTTGCATACAATAGTTTATCATTAATAGGAGGTAGTTGGGCAAGGTCACGCACAAGAATTATGGACCTGCCACCAAAAGGACAATCCTTATTTTTCAGGAAAGGCTTCTCAAAAACGAGAATCTATTTGTGTGAATAGCCTTGGACTTATAAAGTTGATCTCATCAATTAATATATATTGAACATGTCTCATTTCCTCTTGCAACACTGCCAAAGCCTACCCACGCAGTGGCTTCATATCTTTTATAGGAATTTTTAAAGTAGAATGTATCATTTTCCCACATATGTTAAAAGCAACAATACCAGTTGGAGCAAGCAATAACAATGGAATTTTTCCATTTGTTGTTGCACTAGAAAGAGAATGAGAAATACACCCAATGAGAGAAGACTTCCCTGTTCCATTAGTCGCTGGAATAATCATTTTCAAAGAACCATCATTTTAACCATTGACAAAGTGTCGAAAATTAATTTCAAAAGGATCTAGTTGTTTTATGATAGAGATGAAGGCGACAAATATGTGCCTATAACGAACCCATAATTCAAAACACGTGCAGATTGCTCATGTTTTAAAAAATTGACCCCTTCTTCTAAGAAATCATTTGACACCGCCATTTCTTGCCAATTATAATCAACATCAAAGTCCCTTCTACCAATATTATCAAGATCTAAAATGTTTGCATAGCTTGGAGGAACTAACCACGAAAAAACCTACCACTTTTCAAAATCTAAATCAACATTTTATTCATGTATAAGTGGTTCCACATCCTCTTCATCACCTTCATTTGGCAAAGGGCCTCGATCAACATGCCAACATGATATCTCCAATTTCTCTAACTCTCAACAATACTTTCAATAGAAAACGCAATATCTGAACCAACGTCACGAAATGGCTTGTATAAAAGCAACGTAGTCCAACAAAATGCTTCAAACTCTTCTGACCCATCATCAGGAACAACATAAAATGTGGCCAAACATGAATGATATCTTTCTTATCACGTGGCATCCATTTGTCCTACCTATGCTTGATGAGTCCAGCCCACGTTATCACACCCCCCCACAGTTATCAATGCCGGAATAAAGCGAAAATTAATAATGAACAGTGGATTTGGTGTAAGGTTGATTCGTCGGCAGTTGATGGTAATGATGTTGATTTGGTCCTTGGAATCTGCACTTGTGATTGGTACTTCCGGCTTTGGTTATTGGACAAGTGTCCTCCCTTGGGATCCTCGAGCCTGCCTTAGTATGGGCGATCAAACCCTAACCTGAGTCATTCGCTTGCACATTCTTTCGGTTTTGTGAGCTCTGCATTCTCGGTAGACTCTGGCAGTTTTGGTATGAGGTTTTGTTGTTATGTGTTCTGGTTCAGGTTTTTAACCTGAAAGTCTCTTCCCTTCGTCCAGTATAAGCTCTGTCAACACTGTAGGTTCAATCTCTACTTGGTCTGCACTTGTTATGGTAATTTGTTGTTTGTTTATGGCTCGCTGTTTAACGTTACTATGCTTTCTTAGCATAAGGTTTTTATGTCTGTGTTTTTCATGGTCGCTGTATTCTGCTTTTGGTTGGAGCTGGTCCAGGTAACAATCTTATGGTTTCTAACCGTCATTTCTTGGGTCCGAGTAGAATGCGGTTGCAACTTCTTTGGTTCCTTCAACACTTCAAGGTAAGTTCCCCCGGTTCCATGCTGTCAGTATTTACTCCTTTTCTCTCAGTTAACTAACGCCTTTGCTCCTTGCGAGCAGGGTGACCTTGTGGAACTGCTATGGCTGCAGCTTGCCTCTATCAGGTAAGTTTTGAAGTCGTTTTTTTTTTGTTAGGCTGTATACCCTTGATTCTCTTCGCTACCCGATTCTTACATATCTTGTTTGATGGTTGTTTCTGTAGGTATGGATTCTTGAAGGGTTTTGATACCTGGTGGTTCGTTTGCTCCGGGTAGACACAAGTAGTGCCATTCTCTATTCTTTTCGTTGCTTTCGTTCAACGCCTTGATTTGGGGTTTATTAAAAACTGCGTGTCAATAGTTTGTTGAACCGCCAACTGTATACAGTCTCGGCTGTAGGTTTACACAGTCGTTGTTTTCTTTGCTCTGTTTGGTGGCTACAAGTAAGCCGAGGGTTCCTAGACCCGTGCTATATCTTGTTCCAAATTTGTCATAAATTCTGGCATGGACTATGTAATTGTTGAACAGGGTTTTCCGAACTATATATATACTGAACAAAAATTTTGTTTTTACTCTCGGACTTATTTTAAAAATGAAACTATGAATATTTGTTCTTCGGGCATACCTGGCAATGCTTGCACCTTGTTACTTGTTTGGTATTTCAGCTTGTTCCGACTCTCTATCATTTACATGTATGTTGTTTCAGGAACTGTAAGATTTGTTTTCACAGCACGTCCTTGAATTATCTTTGCAACCTGTCAAATTTCGTTTGCTTGTTGGGACCAATGTAATTCGAATCACTTGTACGACCACACACCTGTAGGATTGAATCAAGACAGACTTATACTGTAATTGGTAATCAACATAACGTCATGAAAAATAATTCAAATAATCGATAGGACACTGGAGAGGGATATCTGCGTGCACAGAAAATATATATCTCTTTATTTTCTTCTTCTCCAAAAAGTCGAACCCTCTCATTGTGTTTTGTTCCTTCTTTTAAAATGATTGTCAGGAAATGTTTTTGGTTTTTCAACTGCTATTGGTTACATCTGATTAGTTACATCTGTTTAGTTACAGAGCTACTATTGTCTTACAACATTACTTCGAAAATAAAACTGGTTGCTTAAAACATTTGTCCTAATTAATTCTAATTCTTGACCTTCCTATTTACTGTTCATTTATTAAATTAGACAACATAATAAAGAAAAAGTAAAAGAAAAACAACCACGTTATCCACTCAGCAAATTACTCCTCTATCCTCTTCAGAGGCCAAACAACCTTCCTTTTGCCTTGACCCGTCAGCTAGATGCTCCTGCATCAGGCTCCTAGGGTAAGAAAAATTCATGGCTCCGTTCCATGAGCTCCTCCACAGAATAACCAGCCTTTTGTATCTGTGCCGCGTCGAGCCATGAACTGTCCTCAATTGGATGGTTCTTCCACTTGACAAGGTATCGTAGGTACTCTTTTCTACGAGTCTTCTTGGCTACCTGTGTGTCGAGAATCTTCTCGATCTCATGGGGCTGAACCGAAGGCATGTGCCTCATCCAAGAACTGTCTCCAACTTGGGTGTCCCATTATGACCGTACCTCATTGTTCTCCTCTGAATTGGCAGTAGATGGGAACAGGTCTGCCACATTGAAAATAGGTGTTATGCCTATATCAGGTGGCATTTGTATTTCATAAGCGTTGGCTGAGAACTTACGTAAAATTTTACAGGGACCAATCTTTTTGAATTTTAGCTTGTTATATGTGCCATTAGGAAATTGTTCTTTGCGTAAGTGTGCAAGGACTTCATCACCTATGTTAAATTGGACTTCTCGCCGCTTTAAATTTGCCTGTTGTTTGTATGTCTGCACGTTGTCCTGCAACTTTAGCTTCACTCGTTCGTGTAGTTCACTCATCGCTTCAACAAAATCTTCCCCATCAGCACTTCTCCGTTCACCCTTTCCCAAATCCCGCACTTCATGTATTCCTTGAGGATGCATGCCGTACAAGATTTGAAATGGACTGTGTCTGATGCTACGGTTTGGCGAATCGTTATAAGAGAATTATGCCTGAGCAAGAGCACGATCCCATAACCGTGAATTTTCCCTAGTCAAACTTCGTAACAAATTTCCCAAACTCTTATTCACCACTTCCGTTTGTTCAGCAGTCTGCGGATGATATGCAGAACTGAAGTTCAACTCTGTGTCCAACTTCTTCCACAGGGTGCGCCAAAAGTGTCCTGTGAATTGTACGTCCCTGTCAGAAATAATAGATATGGGTAGGCCGTGTAATCTAACAATCTCCATGAAAAACAGGTGAGCTACATGAGTGGCATCACTAGTTTTTCGACAAGGGATGAAATGCGCCATTTTTGAAAATCTGTCTACCACCACCATCACTGAATCATATCCTCGCTATGTTCTAGGCAGTCCTAAGACAAAGTCAAGGCTAACTGAGTCCCATGATCTACTTGGAATAGGTAGTGGTGTTTAAAGTCCAGTGTTCTAACTATGTCCCTTCGCTAGTTGGCAGACTTTACACCTATTCACATACCGTTGTACATCCCTGCGCATTCTTGGCCAGTAATAGAAGTTTCTGAGCTGCACCAAAGTTTTGTCTATGCTGAAATGACTGGCTAGACCCCCGCTATGTTTCTATCGTATAATATTTTCTCTCATCGAACAGTCTGGGATACACAAATGTCCTCCTCTAAACAATAGTCCTTCCTGGAAGTTGTAGTCCAACCATGGACTTGTATTCCTCAGCACGGGATTCTGATAGGCTTCAAAGGTCTCTTTGAAGTTGGTATCGGTCTGGTACAAATCTTTCAAGTGTTCGAATCCCAACACCTGTATTGTACTTTCCTGTAAGAGTAAGGCTCTTCTGCTCAATGCATCTGCCACCTTATTGGCTTGCCCAGTGATGTGTTTCAACATAAAGGTGAAACTCTGCAGATACTCTACCCATTTAGCATGCTTGTGGTTCAATTTATGTTGTTGCATTACATACTGCAGCGCTGAATTATCAGAAAATAATACAGACTCGTTTCCCAGCAAGTAGTGTCTCCAATGCTCTAAAGCTTGGACGACGCCATAAAATTCCTTGTCATACGAGGAATATTTTTGCCTGCTTTCATTCAATTTCTCACTAAAAAATGCAACAGGTTTATCTTCCTGGCTAAGCATCATGCCAATGGTTGTCCCACTTGCATCGCATCGAACCTAGAAAATCTTATTGAAATCTGGTAGCCTTCGAATTGGCCTCTCTGTAATCTTCCGCTTCGGGAGCTGAAAGTTGTTCTTTGCTGCCTTGGTCCAACAAAAAGGCTGACTGGCCTTGTTGATGGTGTCCAACATAAGCGCATAGATTTCGCTAAAATTTCTTATGAACTTGCGATAAAAACTCGCCAGCCCATGAAAGCTACGTACCTCAAATAAGCTCTTCGGTGACGGCCAATTAACGATTGCTGCGATCTTTTTTGGATCCATCTTCAATTCATTTTTTGCAATTACAAAACCCAAGTAAACTAGTTCTTTCTATAGGAAAGTACATTTCTTTAAGTTTATCAGTAGTTTATTCTGCTGTAATTTCTCTAGCACCCTTTGAACATGTTGAAGGTGCTCTTCTTTCGTTCTGCTGAAAATCAAGATGTCATCAAGATATACTATCACAAACTTACCGATGAACTCTTTTAACATTTCATTCATCAACCTCATAAAAGTACTAGGAGCGTTACTCAAACCAAACAGCATGACCAACCACTCGTACAACCATTCATTGGTTTTGAAGGTTGTCTTCCACTCGTCTCCTTCTTTGATCCTGATATGATGATAGCCACTCTTCATATCAATCTTTGTGAAATAAGTTGCCCCACTTAGATAGTCCATCATATCATCCATCCTTGGTAAGGGAAACCTGTATCGAATAGTGATTTTATTGATAGCTCGCGAGTCTGAACACATCCGCCATTCTCCTCCCTTCTTAGGTGCGAGAACTATTGGCACCGCACAAGGGCTCAAGCTTTCTCTAATCAGTCCCTTGTCTAGCAACTCTTGCACTTGTTTCCTAATCTCTTCATTATCTTTCGGGCTCATCCGATATGCGGCTTTACTTGGTAGGCTCGCTCTGGATATGAAGTCGATATCATGGCTGATGCTCCTCTTGGGAGGTAACTTGTCTGGTAAATCATCAACTACAATATCCTCCTGTAACATCCCCTGAATCTATGTAGGCAATTCAGACATTTCCGTGTGCAACAGCACAGTCTTATTCCTCCTTACGATAGCATAATTCACTTCGTTCTCTTCAATCTGTTTAATAAACTGTTTTCCACCTACTAACAACGCTTTTGTCTCGCTTGCTTCTGCTATATCCTCTTTTGTGATGGGTACAAGTGTATGGTTGACTCCATCTTTAGAAAACTTGTACAATTCATCTTCCCATCGTGTACCACCTTCCGATCATACTGCCATGGTCTCCCCAAAAGTATGTGACACACGTCCATTGGCATGATATTGCAGACAACCTTGTCCTTGTATCTGCCAATGTGAAATTCAACCTCGCCTCGTTCATCGACTAATAGCTGGTGGCCTTTCTACAACCATGACACCTTGTAAGGTGTGGGGTGCTTAAGTCATCTCAATCTCAACTTCTCCACCATCTCGGTGGCGACCAGATTATCTGTACTCCCACTGTCTATGATCAATTTGCAGCACTTTCCGTGTGATATGCAAACTTTCCGGAACAGTGCCTTCCATTGGGTCTGCTCGGCAGTGTCCTTGGCTGGCTTCAACAATACTTTATTTAGAACCAAAGCCTCCCCCGTTTCTGCTACATTTTCTACCTCTTGGGGCGGTGCCTCAGCTTCCTCAGGCTATGCAACAAATGTTCCCCTCTGGCTAGCTTTCTCTACTTTCGGGCATTCAAAGGATCTGTGCCCCCACTTATGGCACCTGTAGCACTGGAAATTAGCTCCTCTTCCTTGGCCATTCCCTCTTCCTCGGTGATATGGCCGACCTCCTCTCGTGCTATCTCCTTTCTCTATTGTTCCTGAAGCCCTGGAGTTGCTGCCTTCTTCGCTGTTACTGGCAGTTCTCCCTCTGTCATAGGACTGTCCTCGTCCTCTGCCATTTCCCCATCCTCTCCTATTATTCTGTTTTCTATTAATCTTTTCTTCAGCCTTTACAACACTCTGAAAGACTTCTTCTATGTTCCGCGGGGAAAGAATATTGATCTCATGTAGTATTTCCAGCCTCAAACCATTCATGTATCTTGTTGTCTTCTCTGGAGTATCACTAGTATAACCAACCCTTAAGTTCACACGGTAGAACTCTTCCGTGTATTCTTTTACTGTCATGCCTTTCTGTCTTAAGTTTTGTAACTGTCGGTAAAGAACAACCTGATAGTCCTTAGGTAGAAATATGCCTTTCAACTTTGCCACCATCCTTGGCCACTTCCTTATCGGTAGCTTATTCATTCTCCTTCTGTCTGCTTGGACACTATCGCACCACAAAGCAGCGTGTTCCTTCAATTTGGTTGCAGCGAATATGACTCTTTTGTCCTCACTGATCTCTTCATTCTCAAAATACTTATCCAACTCACTTATCCAATCCAACAGGACTTCGGCAGACAAACTGCGATCATAGTTAGGAATTTCTGGTTTGGGCTTGCTGCTGGCGAGCAGCACTGACCTCAACAATTTTATCTCTTGGGTTTCTTCGTCTGATCCATCTGTAGTAGCTACTACGTCCTCCTCACTGTCATCTCCAAGTTCTGGGTCTCTTCTCCTTCCTGCCTCCACTGCCTCTAAGCGAGTAGTAAGGGTCCTTATCTCTTCCCTCCAACCCTCATCTGTTGCTCTGCGCACACCTCTTCCACGTCCTCGTCTTCCAACATCCATATCCCAATTCTTTCAACTTCCTTCTTTGATACCACTTGATGAGTCCATCCCACATTATCACACCCCCCCACGGTTATCAATGCGGGAATAAAGCAAAAATTAATAATGAACAGTGGATTTGGTGTAAGGTTGATTCGTCGGCGGTTGATGGTAATGATGTAGATTTGGTCCTTGGAACTCGCACTTGTGATTGGTACTTCCGGCTTCGGTTATTGGACAAGTGTCCTCCCTTGGGATCCTCAAGCCTGCCTTGGTATGGGCGATCAAACCCTAACCTGAGTCATTCGCTTGCACATTCTTTCGGTTTTGTGAGCTTTGCGTTCTCTGTAGACTCTAACGGTTTTGGTATGAGGTTTTGCTGTTACATGTTCTGGTTCAGGGTTTTAACCTGAAAGTCTCTTCCCTTCGTTCGGTATAAGCTCTGTCAACACTGGAAGTTCAATCTCTACTTGGTCTGCACTTGTTATGGTAATTTGTTGTGTGTTTATGGCTCGATGTTTAACGTTATTGTGATTTCTTAGCATACAGTTTTTATGTCTGTGGTTTTCATGGTTGTTGTTGTTTGGTCAATTTAGTGTTGTCTAAATTGCTATCATAAATTGTCAACCCGGGGCTCGTAAGCTGATGAAGTGAAGTGTACAATATATACTTAAGTAGCCTTTCCTAGTTCTTTTTGTCATTTTTAGTTTATGTCTAAATTATATTCCTAATATGATGTGATGAATTTATAAACAAGTGAGTGAATGTGTGTGTATGTGATGATTTCTAAATGCTTCTTAAATTTTAAAGAGAAAACTTGAATAATGACTTGAAATGAAAC
>APFE031492191.1:58061-75029 GCA_000404065.3 Pinus taeda | reverse complement strand
GAAAACACTATATCTCAAAGAATAAGAGGTCTCATCATGAGCCGGCTTATCATGATCACATATATTATAACTTGCTGACTTTGCCAATACTGTCCACCAAAACAGGGCAACAACTTAAGATTGTTGCAATCAAAAGACAAGGGGTCTCATCACGAGCCAGCTTGTTCAGCAAAAGTGTAAATCAAGTGAATGACTGTGTCATAATTTGGCCACCAAACCAAGACATTGTTCTTTAGAGAATAAAAAAAGAAAAGTGTCAAAATGGGTTTTTCTCTGAAAGGTTGTAAACAACCTTAAGCAGGATAAAGGATCATTACTGGTTAATAGGTAACCCTGTCGAGGCTATGGACGTCTGCTGGCAGCAGAGGCTCTACCTACGATAAATGAGCATATTTTAAAAAGCCAGCATACAGAGATGACCTTATTTTATCTTTAAAAGACCATAAAGGTGACCCCCAAGAGAAAATAAGGTCATCTCTATATCCCAGAGATCAACTTCAATTTTGGAAGAGCATAATAATGTAGATGGCCAACCTTTGGTGCCACAACTCGCTTTGAAGATTTGTATTATCCCAGAGATGACCTTATTTTATCTTGATTAAGATTTAATATTGGTCGTTGGAGTCCCAACATAGGATTATAAGAAGAAGTCAATGGGCACTTGGAGAAGACACACCAACACTTCGATTTCCTTGGCAAATCGATTTCTAGAGAGTAGCAACAGTTGTCGAAAGGCCAGAGGTTGAAGCAAAGTCATTGAGGGGTAGAGACATTGATCCAAAGGAATTTTTCCAGATTTGGAGAGACGGCAACAAGAGGCTAAGTTATTCATAGTGGGGAAACGCCGAGGACTACGTAATTTCTTTCGAAGAGCAGCTCGATTTAGCTAGAGGAAAAATATTTTTTAGTTCTAGAGGTCAAACGGAGGTTCCAGAGTGTTGAAGAAGCAATTTCCTCAATAGAGACAAGCAGACCGAATTCATCAAAGGTAGTTTAAAGGCTAGACGTCATATTTTTTGTGTGAGAACTACACAAAGGCTAACACAGAGGGTCTAGGAAGATGAGTTTCTGAAGGAAAGTTGTTTCGGGGTTGCTTGTGGAAGAAGGGAAATTCCCTTAGGTAATTTTAGCCAGATTTTCTTGCTATTTGGATTTCCAGTTAGGCATCCATAGATTGTACTCTGATTTCACTGTTGCTTAATAATAAAAACCCTCATTTGTGCACTGGTTTTTCCAAATTGGGTTTTTCCAGGACATTTGTCCAAAAATAATAGTGTTATTTTTATGTGTGTGTGCTAGTATTTTCTCAGTTTCCAACACTATTATTTCCGAAGTTTTACTTGTGAAGGTTGCAGTGTGATTTATTTGTGAAGGTTGCAGTGTGATTTATTCACCTTTCTCAAACGTTGTAGAGATGCCTCTGTTATCCCTTTATTTTCCTGCATTAAACACAACCTCAAAAACTCCAGGAATAATCACATTTTTACAAAAGCCCGCCAAGCCCTCATCCACGCATAAATCAGCAAAATCCGTTCTGATCTAGACATATTAAACAATAAGGCTTTCCACCTTCACTTAATCTTATCTAACCACATAAATCCTACCCTCTAATCTGGAATAGATGCCTTTTCAGCGTTAAAATCTATTAAAATTGGAGGACAAAAGAGCATAAAACAGTCCCGGAAATTTAAAAAACTGAATAAGAAAACCATTACCCATCCTAACTCTCTAATAACCTCTGGCAAACCTTAATCCAGGATAAGCCCTACCCAAATATCCTTTCTAAATTCCCTCATTTCAAATGAAACCAGACCACTGTCAAAACACAACTCAATAGGAGAAAGGACACTTACCAATGTAACCAGCGTTGTTCAGGCAAACATCATACAAATGTTGTGGCGGCTCCAGAATCGGGGAAACAAAATACATTATCTAGGATAAACCCTACGCAAACAAATATAACCAGGAATCATAGCTTGGAGGTGGAAACGATAATCAATAATAACCAACACGGTTCCTCAAATGAACACGAAGACTAAAACTACAGAATCCGTGAACCAATATGAGTCTACTCTGAAAGACAAAACTAAAGATGGGACTACGCAGGAACCTAATTCGGATTATGGGTTTATGGATACTAATTCATCGTTGATAAAGACTCCAATATTGATATTACACAACGGGTCTGTGAAAAAGAGAACAGCCACATCGAAATATGAGTCAGCAATGAACTCACAACAACCCAATCTTGGATGCATAAAATGGACAGCGTAACTAAGGAAAGCACTGCGCAGAAACCCAATTCAGCTCACGAATATAGTTATATTGATTCGTTGTTAATAAAAACTCTGAGATTGATATTACACAAAGGGTCTGCGAAAAAGAGAACAGCCACATCGAAATATGAGTCCAGCAATGAACTCACAGCAACCCAATATCGGATGCATAAAATGGACAGTGTAACTAAGGAAAGCACTGCACAGAAACCCAATTTGGCTCACAAATATGCAGAGATTGACTCAGCTTCAAAAAATGAAAAAGTTCCAACTTCGACAACAGAAAACAGGTCTGCAGAAAGGAAAATAGCTCCATCGAAACATGATTCCAACATATTTATCAATTAACTCACAGCCACCTCGATATCTCATCTGATAATGGACAACGACGGTATAATGGTGAATACAATTGCCGAGGTTAAATCCACGAAAAATGAGACAACCAACGATGTTTCTGAGAAGGCAAAACATTATCATACAATGAAAAAGTAGGCAAGCATATAGTAAATATTTCCAGCACTGTGATCGACCACGTCACTTTAGGCCTTCTAAAAAGAGGTTTGAATTTTGCCATCTCTCCATGTACCATCCCCAAAGAAGACATTCTATGCAATATTGAGTATGTGATTAAGGATTTACCGGACAACATTAAATAAACTATTACACAAGATTGCTCCATCATCCTACGGAGAGTCAAACCTCCCAAAAGCAACATTTCCAAATAAAAATATCTTACTCTTAAGAACCTTAACCAAAACCCTAACATTGTGATCCTGAAAGCTGACAAAGGTGGTGTGACTGTGATAATGAACACAAAGGATTACAATGAGAAGATGATAGACCACCTAACTAATAGCAGTTATTACGTAAAATTAAAAAAGAATCCCATAAAAAGGAATCCAAGGTCATTAGCAACTTAATAAAATCTAGCAAAGAACACAACATTAAGAATCTTATCGAAACCAATCCATACACCACTAGGATTTATGGAGCCCCCAAAATTCACAAAGAAGGTGTTCCCATAAGACCCATTGTCAACACTATTGGAGGTGCCACTTACCATCTCGCCAAATATCTTGCTAAAAAACTTAAACCCTTGTTAGGGAATACCAGTTCCTTTGTCAAAGATTCCAATCACTTCATCAATGAAATCAAACAAATAAAACTTGACTAAAAGGATATCTTAGTGAGTTTTGATGTGAAATCACTTTATACTAATATTCCCATAGGTGAAGCCATGGAGGTAATCCAAAAATTCATTGATCCGGACACATCCAAATTAGTAGAAGTTTGCCTAAGATCAACCTTTTTCAGTTATAAAGATGATATATATGAGCAAACCTGCGGTTTGGCTATGGGATCACCTCTGTCTCCCATCATTGCTAATCTATTTATGGAACATTTTGAGACTAAATCCATTGACTCTTCACCACTAAAACCTAAAATCTAGAAAATATTTGTCGATGACACCTATATTATTTGGCCTCATGGTAAAGAAAAACTAGATAATTTCCTAAAACACCTCAACAGTCAATCTAGTTCTATCCAATTCACTATGGAAATGGAAGAGAATGGGAGCCTTCCCTTTCTTGACATCCTTATCAAAATAAACCAAGATGGCATAATATCTCACCAAGTCTATCATAAGAAAACCCACATAGAGCATTACCTTCATGCCAACTCACACCATCATCCTGCTCAAAAACTAGGGATTCTCAACACTCTGGCTACCAGGGTTGTTCGCATTTCGGATCTTTTGAAGAAGAGAAGAACCATCTTATGGATGTTTATGAAAATAATGGATATAGAAGACACCAAGGAATCAAATCTTTCAAGAAAGCTGAGAACCCTAAAAACAAACAACCTATGGATGAGTATGCTGGTAAGGTAAACCTCCTCTACATATTGGGCACCACAGATAAAATCTCGTATATTTTAAATAAGAATAACATAATGACCACCTTCAAACCTATGAGCACCATTAGCAGATGCCTAAAATCAGTTAAAGATCCCATTGACCCCAAATGCCACAAATGGGCTTATTTGGTCCCTTATTCTTGTGGCAAAACCTACATTGGTGAGATCGGTAAATCAATCTCAACCAGGATTCAAAAACATGCAGTTGACATCAAGCATAACCACTCCAAAACCTCGGCTTTAGCCGAGCACTCCAATAAAAAGAATCATCATATTTGCATTGAAAACTTGTGTTGTGGCCAAAATTGACCATTATCACCATAGGAAATTCAAAGAAGCCATCGAAATAGGTAAACACCCTAATAACCTCAACCGCAACGATGATTGGAAAATTAGTGACAATTGGATCATGACTCTTACCTCTAATCCTTCATTTTCCTAAAAAAACATCGTTGCCTTCTCATCCCTCGACTGGACCTCCCCGATCTTCCTCGTCGTGACACAAGCCCTAAATTCATTAAACCCTTCTCCTTTAAATCATTAAGTATAAACCCTTTATATAATCATTATTTTAAACCATTAAAAAAATAATAATAATAAATCAATCAATCAATTAATTAATAAGATAAAATTTAGTTTAATTGAATCAATACTGAATAAAATAATTAAGTCTATAAACATTTAATTCAAATTAAAAACAAAAATAAATACATAAATAAATATTTAATTAATTGAATTATTAGATTCATATTTTGAATTAATAATAATATTTAACTTAGATATACATACCATAAAATTACTTTTTAAATCATTACTAATCACTAGGTACTAATCATGATTTTAATATACATCATTATATATTATTTTATTTTATTTTATATTATATCATATTTCATTTTTAATTATAACTAAAAATTAAAATCAAAGAGATCTAGAACAGTCGGTGAAGGAGCGTGTTGTTAAGGCTCTCCGTAAGCAAAGGTCACCAGTTCTAGTCTCGTCGATACCAAAAAATCCAACATGGTTTCCGCTGATGCAGCTCAGGCTAGGTGTGATCCCCGGGTGACTTTGATGGCTTAGATGCTCCTGAGTCGTGGCCTCTCAGCCACAGGGTAAGCGTGATTTTCAGGATTCACCCACTTATCAATCAAAAAAATTATAACTAAAAATTAAGATAGTGCATATATATCATATTATTAACATTCATTTCAATCATACCATATCACATCATTAATATTCATTATTCATTTCAATCATATCATATCACTAATATTCATAAAATAATTATACAATTAATTATTGGTTAGTTAATAATCACTAATTAATATTTATAACTATAATCTTAATTTTAATCTAAAAAGAAAAACTAGATATTAAATTATGTATTAAAACCAATAAAAAATGACTAAAGTAATAATAAAAATAAAAATAAACAATTATAAAGTGAAATTACATCATCTAACATGTCGACCATTATTCATTCCCATCTCAGCCATAGCCTTATTTAAACCTCATTGAGTTCTGACTTATTTCACTCATCGTTCTAATCTTGATGATGAACCACAGAGGTTGGTTTGAAACATCGATTCCAATTAAACATAAATGCAATGACTCCAGAAGACAGTACTACAAAGAATATAGATCGTAGAAGCCTCAAATCAATAATAGAAAATGAATTGTTAAATTAATAAACAATTAGAAGAATAATTTCCAATTTCTACAATAGGATTTCAGTGGAAAATTTTTCACATGTTATCAGAGCGTAAGTGATCAGCTGGGAAGCTCAGAGGCAGAGGTGAGAATTTTGTTTTTTAGTGGGCGTAGCAGGGCAAAAATCTTGGAGGCGACGAAGTTCCTTGACAGGCAGAACGAATCATTGTGGCAGAAATTTGATTTTCAGTTGTAGGCTGCAGAAAATTTGAGTTTCCCGACTTAGTGATCCAGGAGTCAGAGGGAGCAGCTGCAATTCGTATTTTCGTTGAGAAAATTCCTTGGTGGGATGCAGAAAGTTTTGTAGCAACAAAACTAGCTTCAGGTGGAAGAGAAAACCACACACGACAGAGGAAAAATTTCTCTCAAGGAACTTCTAGTCTCATAAGTTCGATTTTTACAGGCATATTAGCAGTAGCAGTTAGCATATCTGTACATTCCAAAAGGGAGTATGAGTAACAAACCAGTAGCCAAGCAGAAGGAAAGAGGTAGTTTTCAACTTGATCAGAGATGGCCATAGTAGGGCTTATAGATCATTATAGGACCTTGGATGGATCTTCCAACTATGTCATCCAGAAGGATACAATTTCGTTCCTTCTAGATGAATATGGCATGAAATCATACATAGATAATGTTGTGCCAATTCCCTAGGATGTTGATCAGCAAAAGAATACAAGAAGGAAATGTCTAAGGTGAAGCAGTTGACCCTGGATGGAGTCACATATAGCGGCCAAGGGAATAGCCAAAGAGATTTTGAATGCTCTCTCTACGGTATATCAAGGTACTTTCTAGCAGTGGAAGATGTTCCTGGAAGAAACACTGAAATGCATCAGGATGCAGAAGGGAGAAGGAATAGATCCCTTTCTCACCGGGATTCAGGAGGTCCAAGACCAACTTGCATCTATTGTGGCATAGGCTAAACCTTCAGATCTAGTACGATTGGCACTAAACAGTGTCTCGGAGGATTCGCAAGTCTTCGTCCAAAACATATTGGGTAGAGACAAGCTACTGGAATGGGACAAAATGTTGTTTGACTTGGAGCAAGAGGATTTGAGACAAGATATGTTAAAGAGCTCCATCAGTGGCCGCAGTAGTAGCAGATCGAAGGGGGTGAAGGAGGATGATAATATGGCCCTCGCATCAAAGGGTCCCAGTAAGGGGAAGGGGGAGTAGAGAAAGAAGAAGAAAGACCCATCTAAAGTCAAGTGCTTCAGGTGTGAGGACATGCACCAGTTTATCTATTAATTGGTGAATCTATGCATCAGTTAAAGAGATAAGGATGAGTTGTAATTAGTTGGCTCAGTTAATTGAGTCAAGTCCAGTTAGATTAATTTAACAAGTTGTTAAATTAATGAGATTCAGCGTGTTAATGCTTGCATGCATGTAACAACTGGTATTTTCAGATAATTGAATATTATAGCTTAAATAACTCATGCATGCCAGTTCAGACAAAGACCCAGTTGAGATCAAAGAAGGGACAGTGTACTATCAGTTGTATGAATATTTTTCCTGTAAAGAAAGCTCATCCATGATGAGGATTTATCTCCTTCAGGTTTGTGTAATTATTTCAGAGGTCAGTGTTGTGTGTGGGGTGAGAATCACACGGATTACAGCTGGAGGACCCAGGAAAAACTGTGCATAGAAATAGGAGGCTTGGAGGGCAGAGGAGAAGGTTTGTGAGAAGCCTTTTATTGTCTATGAGTAGCTGAGGGATTGTACTGAGAGCTGGATAGCTTCTGAGCCAAGGCTTTATGTAATCCAGACTATATTTCCACTTGTATGATAATACAGAGATGGGGTTTTAGGCAAGTGTTTTCCCCGAGTAAATTCTTTTGTGTTATGTGTGATTGATTCCTTATTATTAGTTATATGTGTTCTTATTGATGTTGCTCATGGTTGATTAAGCTTCCGCTAAATTGTTTGTTGAAGTAGATCTAGTGTTTTGCTTTAGTACATTGCATTACCAGGTGATCTACACATGGGAAATTTCTATATGATATCGCAGCTAACTAATTTGTAGAAAAAGTTCTACATGGTATCAGAGCTAGCTGATTTGTAGAAAAATTCTACAAAATTCTACATGGTATCAGAGCATAGGTGATCAAGGAAGAACAATATACTAGAGGAGATTTCAAAGTTTTGAGTTTTGGGCCGAGAGTTTGCAGAGCAGATATGAAAATTTATGTGCAAAATATTTAGAAACAAATAGCAGATTTGGATTCCTTGCGGAAAAATACCCAAAATCTAAAAAAAAAATCGGCTGAGTCGAAGTTCAGATGAGGGAGATATCGCTAATTTAAAATCAGCCCTTTTTCTAGAAAATTTCGTGACGGCGGGAAAGTGGAAATAGATTGGTGTGGTAGCCAAGAACCTGTATGCACTTGAGGTACAAGATGCATGCAAAGCCTTGAGGAGCAAGGCAAAGGTTAGATACTTGGTGGTTGAGAGGGAGAATAAATTACCTCTCAACATGCAGCGCTAGAAGAAGTCTCAGACAATTGTGGAGGAGCCACAATTCATGAAGCAACTTCAGGAGGTTGTGGAGCAGCCACAACTAGAGAAGTTGAGAGGAGATTGAGTAGAGACATCTACTCATGCAAAGACCTCCAATAGGGGGAAACTTTGAGCCAGGTGTGTAGAAGGATCACATGCAGCCATACCTCTAGGTAGGAGGTGGGGCGATGTGGAGTGATTGTCCCAAGGAGGAGGGGTAGGATCCTTGAGGTACCCAACCTCTTTGATTCGACTTTGCTACAAGAGTCCTGATGACAAGTAGTAGGACTGACTGATTGGGTAGAGATAGATGTGGATGGAGCGGCAGAGAGAGCTACAATGCAGGAGTCCCAGGACTATGTAGAGTTAGTAGGCTGCAACAATGCGAGAGGCACAGGAGTGTTGCACCAGTGCAGGATGGCACAGGGAGGTGTGCAATGGTGCGAGATGCATGGAGTGTTGCAGCAGCTTAGAGGTTAGAGAGGGAGCACTTGTTAGCAACAACTAGAGCTTCAATATTAGAGTATGTTTCTAACCCAACAGAGAGGTTAGTTGGGAGTTTTTTCGTTATGAGAGTTGTTCAAGCAACCACACTTGGTAGAAGTGTTGCATTCAGAACATTTCAAAGGTATAGTATCAGGTTTGAGAGGAAGCCTTTATTGTTGAGAGGGAGTGTTGAAAAATGGAAATAAGAAATGCTAAAAATAGAAGTGATAAAAATAGCACTTCTATAAATAGAAGTTTGGGTACCAGTGCTAGATTGAGCAACAGGGAATGAAAAAATGGAATAAAAATAAAATTCTATTTTTAGCAGTTCAAATGGATTCCTATATTTAGTCAGTCCCTGGACTAGAAATAGGAAGTAAAATTCAAACTTGACATTAAAAACAGTTTGTAAATTAATTAATTAATTCATTTTGAGTTAATTAGTTAAGGAATTATGAACTTGAAGTCTATATGAGGACAAGCAACAATTTCTCCTTTAATTGAGGGATTTAACCATCAGTTAAAGGATGAGGATGAGTTGTAACTATGAGTTGTAATTAGTTGGCTCAGTTGACTGAGTCAAGTCCAGTTAGATTAATTTAACAAGTTGTTAAATTAATCATATTCAGTTTGTTAATGCTTGCATGCATGTAACAACTGGTATTTTCAGATAATTGAAGTTTCACTCGTGGATAAATCATGCATGTCAATTCAGACAGAGACCCAGTTGAGATCAGATGGAGGGAAAGTGTACTATCAGTTGCTAGGATATTCCTTGTGAATATTCCTTGCATGCAGAAGGAATATTATTCCTTAAGGATTGTGTAGTTGGACCTGAGGTTACAGCAGGTATGATGTGGCCAATTGACACATGTTATGACAATGGAACCCAATCAAAACTGTGCAAGGAAATAGGAGCTTGGAGGACTTGTGGAGCCTATATATACAGGCCTAGATAGTCCATGAGTTACATCATCATAGTACAGAGGGACCAGGATAGCATTTGAGCTGATTCTTTTTGTGTATTATTGAGGATTTCCACTTGATTGATAATACAGAGATGGGGTTTTAGGCTGGTGCTTTCCCCAGGTTATATCTTATGTGTTATGGTTGATTACTTCTCATTCTCAGTTATATCTATTCATGCTTGATGTTGCTCATTTTTTATTAAGCTTCCGCAAAGTTTATGATAGATGTAGATCTAGTATTATGCTTTAGTACATTGCATATATCAGTTTGATCTGGAAGTGAAATTTCTACATGATACCAGTGAGCTAATTGATTTGCAGAGAAAATTCTACACCACTTTGGTGGCTCAATATTTCATGGACCAGATCTTCAAATTGCATGGCATGCCCACTTCCATTGTGTCTAATCGTGACCCGATCTTCACTAGTAACTTTTGGCAGGAGCTCTTCAGGCTACAGGTACCACTACAACTCAGTACTTCCTATCATCCCCAAACTGATGGTCAAACTGAAGCAGTCAACAAATGTCTGGAGACCTACCTCGGGTGTTTCACTTAAAAAAAGCAACATCTATGGGTACAGTGGTTACCTCTAGCTGAATGGTGGTATAATACTAACTATCATGCCACCGCCAAGATGACTCCATATGCAGCAGTTTATGGTCAACTCCCTCCTTCACCTACTTCTTATATCTAGGGATGCTCAAAGGTACAAGCAATGGATCAACTCCTATAGAACCATGCAACCATTCTTGCCCACCTCAAAGAGAATATCCATCAAGCTCAAAATCGCATGAAGAAACAGGCAGACCAACATCGTTCAAAGTGCCAATTTCAAGAAGGGGATCAAGTATTCTTGAGGCTACAACCATATAAGAAAACATTACTCAAAGACATGGTTTGTCAGAAATTATCTCCAAAATTCTACGGATCGTATCAAATACTTCAACGCATCAGAGAAGTAGCCTACAAGCTAGCCTTTCCACCCATTGCAAAAATCAATCCCGTCTTCCATGTCTCATGCCTCAAGAAAGTGGTTGGGAACCGTTGCAGAATTCAAACGAGTCTACCAGAATTGGATGAATAAGGTTCAATCTGGCTCCAACCTGAATAGGTTCTTGACATGCGAGAATGGCACCTACGTGGCCGCACGATTGGGGAAGTCCTCGTCAAGTCGAAGGACACCTCTCCAGAATATGTGACCTAGGAACCAACCACTGTTCTTCAGCAATTTCCATAGCTTTAGCCTTAAGGAAAAGGTTACTTTTATGAGGGAGGGCATGTTAGGGTCCAACCCTAACCCCATTATTTAATTAATAGGGTCGAGTCATAGTTATACTTAGTTTAAGAATCAATAAAGCCTATATTAATAATTGAAAGTGGTCGACCCCTTATTTATGTAATAGGGTCGAGTCATAGTTATAGTTAGTTGAAGAGTCAATAAAGCTGATATTAATAATTGTAAGTGGTTGACCCACATTTAAAGAAGGGACCACAGTTAGTTGCAAATGGGCCATGGTATTAGATAGATGGTATTAATAAGAACCATAGTACTGACGCATGGTATTGCATGTATGAATCGTATATAAAGGATACAGACTCCCCTTAAGGAGTGTCGTGTCTTATTTTGTAACTGAGCCCAGCTCTATTGGAGGTTGCCCCCTCGACGAGGCAAGTGAACATTTCTTTTCTTTTTGAATAATAAAACACATGTTGTGATTTCTTATTGTTCTATGTTCTCGGTATATTTCTTCGCATATTTGGTATTCTAGTATCTTCTCATAGGTCAAAAGCATAACACTAAATCTTTGCAGAAAAAATTATAGCAAAAATGCCACGATGACCTATTTGAAGCCACAAAATCCCTACAAGAGGAGGATATGAGGGTCATTATTTATGAATGTCTTGAGTTGAGAGGGTCCTCAATAAGTGAACGTTGGAGGGATTTTAGGAGAGAAAAGAAAACATTACTAATTATTGACTATTCAATGACCACTTATATCAATTATGAGTGTCATGCCACAACCCCATAAGGTTTTAGCCCACTAACTAGGTTTACTAACTTCAAACATGAATATCTCTCAAACCATGAAGAATTACATTGTGTATCATATATCAACGGAAACATCTCGACAAGTAAAATTCATGTAGAATATCCTTGACTCAGAATAGATTAAGTTGTCAATTCAAAATTCCCATGCAATATCAGGGTAGCGCCTGGTGCTGCTTGGGATAACATCAATGACAACCACCGATCAACAATATCCCCCTTTAGCATTGATGGCAACACAAGTACTCCCCCTGTGATCATGACACCTCTTCCTACTACCTTCTCTCCCCCTTTGTCATCAATGGCAAAAGGTAACTCCCCCTGAAAAACTATCACCCTGTGGACTTGTACACACCTCCACTCCCCCTTTCTACTTAGTTAGATAAGAGAAGGATTCTAATGAGAACTTGGGATAATCCCAAGCCTTTGGTGAAGATAATCAAATGCTTCACGATTTAATATTTTGGTAAATATGTTAGAAATTTGTTCTTTTGTGCCAACATATTCAAGCTTGATATTCTTTTTGGAAACCTGCTCTCTAACGAAATGATATTTGATCGGAATGTGCTTTGTTTTGGAATGCATCATAGGAATTTTGGAGATACTAATGGCGCCAGTGTTATCGCAGAATATGGGAATTGGCTCATCAAACTTAACTTAAAGATCTTGCAAGGCTTTCTTCATCTAGAAAACTTTAGTAGAACAAGTTGTTGTCATGATGTGTTGTTATACAAAAATATCGTCACCTTGATTATTTGCTGTCAGTATGGGTCTATCACCACCTATATCAGCCTCCTAAGCAAGTCTCAGACCTCAGCTCTTCAAAACAAGCTTTGGAAATGAGAGAAAGACATCAAAAAGCAATGTAACTCTGGTTCCGCACTTTCCCTCACTTTTGCCTGCGGGCCCGCACCTTTTGTTCAGAGTACCTGCGTACTTATACGCTCTGTATGTAAAGGGGAGGGTGCATACCCCTATGAAAGTCAAAAGGCGCAATTTTTATCTTAAAAAACTCACTTTGGGTTAATTCTAGATGTTTCTAGAAGGAATTTTGACGTGGATTGTTCGCTCCAAAGTGGTTCATGCATCCCAAAAGAGAAGGAGCTAATCCCTTGTTAGGAGGAGCTATCCCTTTGAAGGAGGATTATATCCCTTTGAAGGAGGACCTAGTAACTGCCCTCCATTGCACTATAAATTGAGGCATTGGGTTAGTGGCTAAGGAGGTTAGAAGCTGAACATTTTTGAGGGTAAATGCTGGTGAAATCAAGACTTCCTATTTGAGCTTAAGAGGAGAGATCACATACCTTTTTGGCTTCATTGGGGAGTGAGTGAAGCTTGTCAAAGTAGAGGAGGCTTCTTGTTGGACCCTGGGAGGAGCTTGTACAGCGTCAAGGCAAAGTTTGTAAAGTTCTTCTCCTTTTGAATTAATACAATCAAGCTCATTTTTCTCAACAAGTATCTCATGTTATTTGTTTCATGGACTCCTTGACTTTCATGTTAAATATGTTTTATAATATTGGTTTTTCAAGTGCTATTTAATCGTTTTCCTTGTTTGTGTTTGCAGGTTCGCGACAAAGGAACTCATTTGGATCAAAGGAGCGAAGGCATCCCCAAATTTGCGTTGGACATAAGGTAGGTCTTAAACACACTTGTTTTCCATTATTTATAAAAGCACATTTAGAGAAAGATAGTGTCTGGTCGGTTTTCTTGTCATTAGGTCTTCTTTAGATTCTAGGAAAGTCTATCTTGTCTGCAAGATCGACTCATTCCGCGTGACAAAATGGCGACTCCACTGGGGACTTGATTGTTCTCCTTGTTTTTCTTTGACTTGAGAAACTTGCCTTTTTGTTTCTGTTTTTGGCTTGTTGTCTGTGGACTGGGTAGATTTAGTGGATCTAGGTTTGTTTTTTACTTTTCATTATTTTAGTCGAAGTCCGCAGCCTGTGCTTGTATCACAGTGTGTACCTGTACGCACTTTTACTTTGTGCACAGAGCGTACACGCACCTATGTAAACTCTGAACCTCCGTACCCTGCTAAAATTTGAAAATTTTGAATTTTACTCTTTAAATTAGTTTAATCTTGATTTAGTAGTTGTTATCCTATGCCCATACCTACATGTGACTGGTTGAAAGCTTTCCTTGGTTTAATTTCATTGGCGTTAGGGTTTTAGGTGAAATTCCTAGGAGTTTTGCTTGTTGGGTTTGTTTTTCGATTTGGTTGTGTAGTGGCTCTAAGCTTAGAAGTTGTAGGGACTTCAGATCACCTTAGTGTCTATCAGCCTTCTTATGAGTATGACCATTTATGAAATCTCCCCTTGTTGAGGAATCTGCTTTGAGTTTTCTCTTTACAAAACTTCGAAAAGCTTGTGATTGAAAGTTTGGATTTTCATTTTCAAAAGAAAACAAAATTGGTTGTTCTTGACTTATTTGTGATTCTGGACAAATTGGTCCTTGGTTTGCTTATAGCCAAGTAAAACATCCTCGAAAAGACATTTTGTGAGCTTTTACTTCAAATAGATTTTCATAGTTTGTAGATCTTAAGTTTGCTTTATTCATAATTTTCTCAAGATTTGCTTTAGTTATAGTTTTAAATGTTTTATAAAATATAAAAATCTCTTTTGAAAAAAGTTTGTTTTGGTAGCATTTGAGTGTTTGAATGAAAAAGGAAATTCTTGTGAAAATAACTAGTTGTCTCATTTTGAGTGCATTGGAACAAATACTCTTTTGATTTGTTTGTTAAGAAAGATTTGTGTTTACAAGTATTTGCATTCTCCAACTCTTTCCTAGCTAGAAATTCATTGAAGAGAAAAGATTGCTTAATCATCTTAAGTGCATTTTGTAGTGATTTTGAGTCGAGTCTTTACACCACAAGTTTCATCTCCATCACCTCTTGACTTAATCAAAACCCAATAAAAATCACGCTTAAAATAAAATCAATCTAGCAAATTTTTTGTTTCTAGGGCTCTAATACACCAACATAGCTTAGGCTAGTATCTTGGAGTAGGGAGTAATTAACTCTCCAAGATAGTAAAACAAACAAGTAGTTGTATCTTGCGGTAGGAGAGAAATCCAATTGTTGCATCTATGCTCTGGGAAAGCTCCTCGTAAAGGAGAAGCGCGAGATCGTGTCTGAACCAGTGTGGGAATCAATCCTTCCTCATTGGGAACGACGCTAGATATTTGCGTATTACAAACGGTAAACCTCGGATTAACCATTGTCGAGGAGTCTAGGGTCACTTGTTGGTAAACCTCGGATTATGTCGAGGAGCCTTCAAGGGGATTGAACTTGCTACTCTGCCCTTGAGTGCGTATCAGATCGTAGAATGTTCCCCCAGGTATATTTGTTTCTGTTGGTAACCATAGTGACCATATTCTATAGGATTCTTCGTAAGGTGACGGTGGCGGGAAGATCCCACTGTACCTGGAGCAGACGTCGACTAGACTCACTTGGATTTTCTGGGGGGTTCTCTTCACCCGAGACGGTTAAGTGGAGAAACTTGTGCCAGTCTACTCATTAAGCAGGTTTTCAGGGTAACTGTTCCAACCACTATTTCTGTATCGAACTCTGCGACATTGGATTTCATCACCAACTAGTGTTTTCGGTCCGGAAAGTTACTGTTTGTGTGTGATTGATCTCCTAGATTCTTTAGTCCTGTGATTCAATTTGTTTGGTTCTTTAGAGGATTTAGGTGGTTTTCGTTGAGATTTTACTTTGTTTGCGTGTGAAGTAGTTAAAAGTCTTTAATTGTGGCTGAATTACCAAGGCATTCCCGTAGACTTCGGGGCCAATCCCCTGAGTTTGTAAACGTGGCTGAGTAACTGAGGACGTCCCGTAGACTTCGGGGTCAACCTCCTGAGGACGTACCGAGCCAGCTTGAAGGCTTGAAAGTCCTCGTAACTCCTAGTGATCGTAGAAGTGGGTCACCTGAAGAAGGAGAACCTTCTTTGATAGTACATTATGATTCTCAACCGTTAGTAATTTTAGAAGTTACTGGTAGTATTGCATCTACTAGTGATATAGGTGAAGAACCTGAAGTATCTGAACCTAAATCTGAAGTTGCTGCTACTCTCATATCAGAGTTTGTTTCTCCAACTCCTAGTGGTCCTAGTTTGCCTAGGGTAGAAACTGTAATTACCCAAGATCTTCCTTCTGGACTCATAGCTATTGAAGAGCTTTCTATTTCAGATATCGAAGAAAGCTTTCATTTTCCAGAAGATCGACCTATCTTAGACCTTAGGGAGCATGAATGGATCTTTTACAGTCCACCTAGGAGCAGTGCTTGGTACCGTTCACTAACTAATCTTTTGGAAAATCCGGGACTAAGTTTTTCACCACCTCGTATTTTTTATCACTCATCACCTAGAGATTACTATCCTGTACTAAATATGTCTAACCCGTCATCCATGTTTTCTCAATCTCTGGAAGCCTATTTGTACGGCGGTCCTTCTGTTCCCGCTGGGTATCAGTCCATCTCTGGTACTTTTTTGGGAGCATCTCCTCAACCTATCGAACATAAGTTGTTAACTGGAAGTAGTGGCACTAAACCGTTGAGTGTAGAAGATATTCTAATGATGTCAGGTTCTCAACCTCAAGGTGGCCAGTTACCGCCTGGGGGGCAACCTCAAGGTACCTAGTATGTGCCTGGGGGGCAACCTCAAGGTACCCAGTATATGCCCGGGGGGCAACCTCAAGGTACTCATTTTGCGCCTGGGAGACAACCTCAAGAACAGTACATACCTACGGGACAGTACGTTCCTCAAGGTTAACCCCAGACTCAATATGTACCCCAAGGTCAACCTCAGTATCAATATGTACCTCAAGGTCAACCTCAGTATCAATATGCACCTCAAAATCATCCTCAATATCAATATGTACCTCAAGGTTAACCCCAGTATCAGTACGTGCCTCAAGGTTATCAACCCCAAGGTCAGTACCCATCTCAAAGTTACCAACCGCCTTCTGGTCAATCATATTATCAACCCTACCCTCAACCCAGTTATGGTCCTCAATATCCTCAACCTGTTATGGGTCCATACCCCGGAACAAATTTAGTGTGGGATCCATCTCA
>APFE031492191.1:28569-50283 GCA_000404065.3 Pinus taeda | reverse complement strand
CTCAGGACGGGATATGGTCTTTATATCTATCCCTTTGTCTCTAGTCTGGCAGTTGCAGTACTCTAACCGGAGGCTATCAACAGACTGGCCACCTTCCCTAGTCTCGAACAGAGTCAAGTCAATGACTCTCTTAGGAAAACTAGTCAAGAAATATATATCCGCCAGCTCGATTTCGAGCTGGTGGTCGCCAATAAAGAATCATTGGTCCTGAACGCTCCATCTGTCAACCATCCACTGTAAGAAATCCACCTGAGCCCTCATGCTAGGAATGGCCCAGTATTTGTACAAGCCGCACGCCCTCAAAGCGTCAAGTGAAGGCTGATGATTCCATGCGACAGCATCTACATCCTCGTGCTCTCGTTCGCTCCAATCTAGCATGATGTACTACCTGCATCGAGCATAAAGATGAATTAGAATGCTAGAAAATGTTTTCATTGGTCCATTTTTGAGGAATTTTGGGTTAAAAACCCTCGCGGCGGGGACCGCACCCTACATGTTAGACACATTGCGTGGGACCACACTTTGTCTGCACGGAAGGTGCGGACCCCGAGATTTTTCCCAATGGAGAAAAATTCGGGGTCCCCAGGTCCACAGTGGTAAACCTGCGTACCCCGAGCGCGGGTTTTATGCCTAAAAACCCTCCCAAAAAATCAAATAAAAGACTAAAATGAATATTGAAACAGTTAAAAATGAAGAGTAGGATGATGTGGATTACCTCGAGAAGATGGCATTCGATTCCGACGATTGGATTTTCTGTAATCTTCACGGGAAGTTTTCTTAGCAAAAGCACTATTTTCTCACCCAAATCACAAATGGTAAAAATCAATGGTATAAGGTCCTTTTTATAAGTTTTTTGAGTAAATAAATTGTAAATTTGTTTATATTTCACTTTGAAAAGGTATTCTTGCGACATTTTTATCCCTTTCAAACAGGTATGAGTAATGTTTGTGTTTTTGTGCAAGATAACGGATTATTCAGGCGAAATCTATCATTTTTCGGCGAAAACACTAGAGTCACCTTTAAGCTCTTTTCTGACCCCTAAAACATGAAAATATTGCCGAGTTTTTCTTTTAAGCTCGTTAAAACGGAATTAAAAGATGGTCCATTTACAACTCTTTTCCGACTGTAAAAACATAAAAAGATTGCCGTATTTTTGTCATTTCAAATTCGATATTATTTATAAAACGACGTGTCCTTGATCGCTTTTTTACTTTTTTCGGATCAAAGACACTAATGACGAAAAGTACTCCTTGGTCGTAAAAGATCAAGTGATTCTCTCAAGTATTATTTTATACTTTTTCGGGCTTGGGAGACACAAATTTACAAAAAAGTCAACCCTGGAGTCTTCTTAAGTTGTTTTAGACTCTCTAAAAATGAAAAATGCTGAGTTTCTCCTATACTGGACTCGTTAAATTTCGATAGTAAAGGACTTTTTCAATTACAAACAGGAACGAACCACTCCTTCTTAGGGTTCGAATTTAAACTAAGTTGGACTCACCCGAAGGGTGAGCTTATATTCAAGCATATGTTATCCTCCTCAAGATTGTAAAAAAATAAAAAGGTACTTGCCAGAAATGGTGGGGGAAAAGAGAGAAAAGTGAGTTTGTTTGTCACACTTTCTAATCACTCTTGAACATGACACTTTCATTCACCTGGGTTGGGAAATCCTTTACCTAATAGTTGAACAAACCACATTGAAAGTCTTCAGCCGGTTTCTGGGTATTAACTTTGGGTCAATTCTCACCAAACCATCTGTCATGTGGTTATGTGTTCAAGAGGTCAGTGCAAATAAGCCATTCATCTGCAAAATGTCTGTCATCCATCTTGACCATCCCTGAGCCAGTCCTTGCAACTAAATTTCTTCAACTTGATCTATGATTTCGTGTTGTGGGCTTGCCTACGACGGATCGCTTTCTATCGACTTCAACTCATTATCTAGAAAGATGATCTAGAAATCATCATTACCTTGAGATCTGCATGCCTCAATGGTAGGTTTCTCGCCTTTGAAAATAGTTTACATCATCGACTTTCGATCAAGGGATCCCATGACATGTTCGACATCAACACATCTTATCACATCTCATGGATTGCACTGAGTACTTTGAGAGCCATTGTCATTATTGGTGGTTTCTCTCATGCTTGTTAACAGTTTACATCATTGACTAGTAATCAAGCGATTTCTATCATGTTCGACTTCGACATATTCATTCGCATGGATAGAATTGTACTATTTCAGGAAGTAGAAATGAAGACCCTGGATCTAGTTTCCACCATCCAGGCTGCGAGGAATTTTGTATTCATTATACTATGGACTATTCATAAACAGATGGCTGCGTCCATACTGTGTCCACATGTGTCTATACTTATGATGTGTTACAAGATCATTCCTAGATCAGAGCAGTAGTTAGTGTTTTTTTTTAGTCAGTTTTTATTTGAGTATGGGAGTGCCTACCTCAGCGATGATATGATCTCATATATATATTTTGCATTGAATGTTTTTACAGGTTCCAACCGGGCTCTCCGTGAGATGATCCTCGAAATGATAAAGTACTTCACTCTTCCTAAATGATAAATGAAAACCTCATCTACTACAGACTTCGCGCTTTAGGGGGCAATCTGTTACACAAAAATATCATCACCTTGATTATTTGCAGTCAGTATGGGTCTATCATCACTTGTACTAACCTCCTAAGCAAGTCTCAGACCTTAGCTCTTCAAAATAAGCTTTGGAAATGAGAGAAAGACATCAAAAAGCAATGTAACTCTGGTTCTGCACTTTCTCTCACTTTTGCCTGTGGGCCCGCACCTTTTGTTCAGAGTACCTGTGTACGTATACACTTTGTATGTAAAGGGGAGGGTGCGTACCCCTGTGAAAGTCAAAAGGCGCAATTTTTATCTTAAAAAACTCACTTTGGGTTAATTCTAGATGATTCTGGAAGGAATTTTGACGTGGAATGTTCTCTCTAAAGTGGTTCATGCATCCCAAAAGAGAAGGAGTTAATCCCTTGTTAGGAGGAGCTATCCCTTTGAAGGAGGATTCTATCCCTTTGAAGGAGGACCTAGTAACTTCCCTCCATTGCACTATAAATTGAGGCATTGGGTTAGTGGCTAGGGAGGTTAGAAGCTGAACATTTTTTAGGGTAAATGCTGGTGAAATTAATACTTCCTAATTGAGCTTAAGAGGAGAGATCGCATACTTTTTTGGCTTCACTGGGGAGTGAGTGAAGCTTGTCAAAGTAGAGGAGAATTCTTGTTGGACCCTGAGAGGAGCTTGTACAGCATCAAGGCAAAGGTTGTAAAGTTATTCTTCTTTTGAATTAATACAATCAGACTCATTTTTCTCAACAAAGTATCTCATGTTATTTGTTTCATGGACTCCTTGACTTTAATTTTAAATATGTTTTACGATATTGGCTTTTCAAGTGCTATTTAATTTGTTTGCCTTGTTTGTGTTTGCAGGTTCGCGACAAAGGAACTCATTTGGATCAAAGAAGCAAGGGCATCCCAAACTTGCGTGGGACATACGGTAGGCCTTAAACACACTTGTTTTCCATTATTTATAAAAGCACATTTAGAGAAAGATAATGTCTGGTTGGTTTGCTTGTCATTAGGTCTTCTTTAGATTCTAGGAAGGTCTATCTTGTCTGCAAGATCGACTCATTCCGTGTGATAGTTGCAGAAGATCAAACATACTCTCATTTTTAATGAGTTGTGGAAAGGAGTTTTTGTTGGAGAAGGAGACAATGAACCAACAAAGCCTACCTCAGACAAGGAATTCACCATTTGGGAAAACAAGAACATCAAGCCCTATTCCTTGATTGAAGCATCTGTAAATGAAGAGGTGAGTCACCATATTTTACCATTTTCAAATGCTTTCAAACCCATACAAAAATTGAAGGAACTCTATGACTCACACTCTGCGCTTGAAGTTGTTCAACTCATGATTAAATTATTTAGCCTTGAATTACAAAATGATGATCCGCTTGTTCTTGCATCAAAAGTAAAATATATTATGCATGATACCAAAGTCACTAATTTTGAACTAGACATCCCTCTCATAGCTTTTGTCAAGGAACTTTATCCCACTTATTCAAATTATCTTGAGTCATTGCAAGAAAATGGAAGCCTCAAAGAAATTACCTTTGACTCCCTAGTGAATAAATTTGTTGAGAGAGAAAAATATTTTGGGAAAAAGATAGCTCCTCAGTCTCCTGAAGAAGATGTATGTCCTGCACATAGAGAGAAGAATCATGCTCAATATTCTACTAGAGGAAGAGGTGGTTGAAGAGGAAGAGGAAGAATAAATTTCAGAGGTAGGGAGCATAGACTCTCTCAAGGAGAAAAGTTTGCTTTTCATTGCATATGTTGCAATAGAGATGGATCACATGATGCATCCACATGAAAGTTTCCTTGGGACATAATTGAGTAGGAAATAAATCAACCCAAAGGTAAAACCAATGACAAATAGAAATGTGAATCACCTGAATCCACTCACTATGTTGTGGCACATTGTAATATTGGAGTAAATGAAGACATGTTTAATGCTTCACTTGCTTCCTGGAAAAGTGATTGGTTTCTTGATTCAAGACAAACTGGCCACGTTACTTTTAGGAGAGACTTTTTTGAAGAATTTACTGAAAATGTTGATGGAGCAATACACTTTGCAGACAAATCAAACTCAAGCCATCAGTGCTTGGCACAGTGAGGCTCAAATTGCCTGGTCTTCCATACCTTCTTGTGTTTGATGTTTATATCTACCACAACTAGGGAGAAACTTGTTTTCCTTGGTCCACATCCACTAGTAAGGACACTCCATTCATTTGTTTTATGGAAAGGTTGAGGTGAGAAAAACTTCAGATAACTCACTTTTCATGACGAGGGTAGAAGAAGAAAGGATTCTCAAGCTTCAATGTACCTCTTCTTGTGCATAGAATTTATCATACATATCTCATTATGATGAAGGTACATTTCCATCATGTCTATTATGGCATGCTATATTTGGACACTTGAACTATGGCAACCTTCGCTTGTTGAAGTAAAATGGTGTTACTGGTTTCGCTACAATTCCTAGGAAACTTAAGCAATGTTATGCTTGCATTCTAGTAAAGCATAGCAAACAATCTTTTCATGATTCACATTCCAGAGCACATAGAAAAATTGAACTCATTCATTTAGATTTATGCAGTCCAATGCCTGTTCCTTCTGCAAATGTAAATAAATATATGATGACATTTATTGATGACTACACCAGAATGTGTTGGGTTTATTTATTGATGATTTTCAAACATTCAAGGACTTTCATACTTGGATTGAAAATGATGCACAATCTCATTTCGCTCTATTCACATTGATAATGGAAAATAATAGAATTAAAATGAATTTGAAAACTATCTTCGTCGGCATGGGATCAAAAATCAAATAATTGTGCCTTATAATCCCCAATAGAATGGAGTAGCTGAAAGAATGAATAAGACAATCTTAAATATTGTACGTTCCATGATGTTTCTCAAGAATCTAAAATTGATGTTTTGGGTTGATGTAGTTCTATGCGTTGTATATGTAAAGAATACATGTCCATCTAATGCTATTAGAATCAAGACTCCTTATGAAATGTGGTATGGCCACATTCCTTTGGTAAATCATCTTAAGATATTTGCTTCCACCTCCTATGCCTTGATATCAAAAGTACATAGAAACAAACTTGGTCCAAGGAGTCGTAAGTGTATCTTCTTGGGGTATTCAAACACCTCTAAAGCATATTATCTGTATGATGAAGTTGATAAAAATTTTGTTGTATTTAGAGATTTAACCTTTCTTGAATCTTACAAAGCTAACAACATTGTTGAGAGGCAACTTGATCACTTGGATAGATTTGGAAATGAAATCATCTCAAGAATTTGATAATTAGATTCCATATCTTGAAGGGGGCATTCCTATACTAGATCAATCCATGGAATCTTATTTTGAAGCACTCTCTTGCCCACATGAAACTCCAACCAATGATGATACTTTGAGTGATGTGATTGACAGAATTGGTAGACTCAACCTTGATTCAATCCCAACTCAATCAATTGAGCTACCTCGAACTTCTCAGAAAGGTCCCCCAAAGTGGCTAACAGAGACACTTGAAAGTGTTCATCCTAATGAAGTTGGAAAGACGGGAACAAGAAATTCAACCAGGAAAAATGGAGGTGATGTAGATGATTCTTATTCACCTATTGATATGGATGTTTATTATGATAATGGACTTAATTTGTCTATATATTTTGAACCAACTTCCTTCAAAGAAGTCTCTTCTCATGATGAATGGAAATAAGTGACGCAAAAGAAGTATGATGCCTTGATAAAGAATGGCACTTGGAAGCTGGTTTATCCTCCATTGAAAACCAAAACAATTAGCTGCAAGTGGGTCTACAAGAAAAAGTATAAAGTTGATGGCTCACTTGACAAGAACAAAGCCAGGCTTGTGGCAAAAGATTTTTCACAAAAGGAAGGGGTCGATTATGAGGATACTCTTTCGCCCACAGCAAAATGGGTTGCCATCTGGACACTCTTTTCCTTAGTAGATGAGAATGGTTGGAAAGTGCATCAAATGGATGTAAAAACTAATTTCTTGAATGGAGATCAAAAAGAGAATGTTTTTATGTCCCAGGATGAAGGATTTTCTGTGAAGGGACATGAACATAAAGTTTTCAAAATTGTGAAATCCTTGTATGGCCTCAAGGAAGCACTGCGAGCCTCATATGAGAAGTTAACTAAGCATCTTCTAAAACTCAACTTCAAACATTATGATATTGATGATGCAACTTCGTTTGTCAAGAAAGTTGGAAAAATAGTTGTATATTTTGTGGTATATGAAGATGATCTGTTGATGATAGGGAACAATGAAAGCTACATTGAATCCACAAAGAAGGAATTAAGGAAAGGTTTTGAAATGACTAATTTGAGCTATGTTCATTACTATCTTGGTATTGAACCTAACTCAACATCCGAAGTCTATATTTCTTTCTCAAAAGAAGTACATTGGAGACCTATTGAACAAGTCTGGCATGGCTGAGTGCAATCCTCTAACTACTCCAGTGGAACAAAAATTAAATCTCACATGCATTGAAGGAAAAGGATTTGAGGATGCAACAAATTATAGATGGATTGTAGGAAGTATCAACTACTTGACTACTACCAAGCTATACATTTCATTTGTTGTTGGAATCCTCTCGAAGTTTATGCAAAAGCCTTGTGAGGGACATTGGTCTATTGCAAAAATATTTCTAAAGTATGTGAAGGGAACTTGAGACTTTGGACTCAAGTATACACAGGTTGGCGACTTCAGCTTGATTAGATACTCTGATTCAGACTTTTATGGAGAAAAAGAAATTGGGGTATATACTTTTGGTTATGCTATGAGTCATGGATCGGGATTTGTCTCCTGGAGATCATGAAAACAATAAGTTCCAATAGATTGCACAACAGAGACAATCAATAACTGAGGGAAAAAAAGAAAATGTGTGGCTCAGGAAAATTCTGGAAGACTTGTAGGTAAAACAAGTACATTCAACTCCACTCATGATTGATAACACCTCTGCAATAAATTTGGCCAAGAACCAAAAGTTCCATGACCAAAAGAAGCACATCAATACAAAATACCATATGATTTGACATCATGTTGAGGCCAAGACAATCCTTCTACACCATTGTTCAACTAATGAGCGAATTGTAGAAATATTCAACAAATCACTTGGAAGAGAAAACCCTGAAAGATTCAAAATGATGCTTGGACTCACCAACATCCCTTCATATTAAGGGGGTGAATGTTCACACCTAATCATGGGGATTGGGTGAACACTTCTAAATAATGTAAATAATAAATAATGGAAAAGGAAGTGTCATTAGGAGGTGAAACCCAAGTGTCACTTCCTTATGTATATAACCATGAACAATCTTAATGAATAGACATAGCTCATTTGAGGAATTAGCTCCTAGCCTCACAGTTTATTCATGACCAAAGTTATTGCAAATATAACATTCAACTTCATTATGAAGAGGAGAGAAATATTATAAGAAGACTTCTTTGTCTTCTCTTCTGTTATCACTCCAATATTTCTCTAGAGTTTACAAGAAAGAAATGATTAGAGGTAACCACAAACCTACTTTGGAGATTATGATCTAGCCTTCCTAATGCTCAGAGAGGGATCTCTCTTTATGTTTTAACATTGTTTAGTTAATTTATTTTAGGCTACTTATGATTGTACTTGGGTTTTTATTTGGATTTGGTCGTGGGATCACTTATTTATATGGATAGAGGTATGCCTTTTACCATTGGGCTATGAGGTCAAATGTCAATCAAGCAGGATTGGATCAAGTTCTAAAAATAGTGTTTACAAGTCAAGATAGCTGAGTTACTTCAGATATTAAGGCTAGATGGTGAAGTTGGTTTCAATCAGATCCAAAGAGAAATTAAGGGTTCCTTAGACTAGATTTTGAAGAAATTGAAAGAGGTCAACTGGATGGGAGAGTAATTAAGGATTCCCAGATCTGGATATCAGAAGAAAACTTAGAAATGATCAACTATTCAAAATAGATTGTACTTAAACAAAATCTGACATAAATTTCGAGTTAATTCATTCAACTTTAGATAAAATTTAAGTTTATGAGACACATAATAAAATAACATAATTTGACAAAGAAAATACTTCATTGTAATAGCTCAACACATGAATCACGTAATACAATCTCTTTATTACATAGTCCCATTTGTTGACTTGAAAATTGATACAATAACCCTTAGGTTTATGATCAAAATAACTATACAAATGCATAGTAATCCACACCCTTCAATATTTCAAATTATGAAGTATTATACAAAAATAATTTACAAAATATCCCAAACTGTCTTGGGAATTAATCTAGGAGAAAGAAATATCTTCATGCAAGAAGATATAGACAGATGTTCAACTATTGTATGTTCCTTTTTATTAGGTTGTGTTATCTTTATGCTCTGATATTTTTCCTTTTATTCTCTACTTTACTGTTGGTCATCACATTGGATGTTATTTTCACTCTGACGTTTCAACTGATACACTTTTACCTGATACTCTTTCATCTCGCTGGCCTGTTATTATCCTTTTACTATGTTGTTTTCACCCTCACTTATATTTTTACATTTGAATGTGTGTTTCTACAGTAACTCATTGAATTTATCCCATGCTTTTGCATCTGGTAATTGGATATCTACCATCTTCCTATAAATTTCATCTGCCTCATTATATTTGGCAGAAGTGGGTTTATCACAAAAAGGTGTTTTACGTCATGTTGGAGGTAAAACAAGTTCCCAAAAGTGTGGTATAATACCTTGCCAGTTGGCATCCCCTTCATAGATGAAGTGTTTACTTGGTCCCTTTCCACTTCTCTTATCCTTCTGTTGTAGTCCTCTTGTGGCATTAATTTATCATTTATTACTAAGGGATTTGGCAGACCTTTCTGCCTCAAAACATCAAACTTAACCATGAATCTATCTATAGCCAACTGCATGGTTTGGCACTTATCTTCAAGGTTTAGCATTAATTTTTTTTGGTGAGCACCCTTTTTACTTCTAATAATTTACTTGTCCTATCATGTATCTCCAATTCCTGCAATTCATACTTATTTTTGGAGTTAAGGAAGTGAATGATTCTAGTGGCTTCCTTTGGCATGTCTCCCAATTTTGCCTTAACTCTCTGTATGGATTTTGTAGCCTCTTTCAGTAAGTCACTCTACTCAAATATTACTTGAATGGATGGCCAAATATCATTGGTAGAGTCAATGATATTGGCCCATAATTGTTCCTTGGATTGACCAAGTGGTTCGTTCAAAGCCAATTCCTTCTCCAAGATTTTTATCCTTTCATTCATCCTAGTTGATTCCTGCACTTCTTCTTTGTGCATAATCTATGCAAGCTTATAGATAGTCTCTAGACTAGTTATTTTTTCCTTGAGCTTTTTCATTTCTATGGTCTGAATGGACATGTCTTCCATTTATTTGACCAAACTACTTGCCTCATCACCCTACTGAGCTGCTACTGTTGACCCTGTTGCTCATGTAGACGTTGTAGACACTAGGAGCGCAGTAGCCATAAGCTCTGTAGGAGCTAGTGATCCTTCCAAGGTGGATGGTACTACAATAGTAATTGTTGTGATAACAATGGCAAGGGCAGTCTCAAGACTAACTTATTTTAGCTATATCAAGCTAACTCCTTTTCCATTTCCTTTAGTTGATCATTCAATCGTAAAACTAGGTCCATCATCTCCTCCTGATGAGTTTAGCTCTTAAGGACCTCTTTTGTCTATGGATGCTCTGAATGAGGAAGTTTTAGTTGTTTTTTGAGAGCTACGATGTCCTCATTCTTCTTCTTGATCAATTTCTCAGCAGCTTTGATGTCAATGGGATCATGTCCCAGTTCAATTATCAAGTCCTCTAATGAATTGATCTTGTTTTCCTTGGCCTGTGAGGAGGCCTTTTCCAATTTTTATTGTGTAGTAATTTTGTCCAACGAGCTTTGCAGCTTATGTGTGGCCATGTATTTTCATATTAAGGTGAGTATATCATCTCACCTGCCTACTTGTGGAATTCAATCTGGTCAATTGGATGAACATCCCTAGCCAAAACCTCAAAGTTTATTTTCCTGTAGTCAGCTGATGTTTTTGGCTGTTGGACAGTTGGTTGCATGAAGGACACCTACATTTTTCCTCTTTTGATGTCAAAAGATGACATCAACCTATTTTGATTTTCTGGTGTGTGCTTGAAGTATTGAGCATAGGTTTCAGCCTTCAACTTCTCATTTCTCAATTGGATTTCCTTGTATCTTTCCTTGATATCCTTTTCTTTATCAACTGGGCTGGTGAATAAAGGAACCTCAACACTGAGTTTTCCCTCAATCAGTCAAGTGTTAGATGTTGAGGGTTACTGTGTTTCTCCTAAAGCTGTTGTGCCTTTGCATATTTCCACCATTGTATCAGTGTCAATGATTTCCATTGATTCAATGGTGTCCTATTGTTCAGTTACAGGATTAAGCTTGGGCCTTTTCCTGCAACTGATCTCAAACTACTCATCTTTGGTTTCCATAGTTGAACTAAAACCCTCCTCCCTATTTCTTTTTGTGTTTCTCTCCTCATTTGCAGAAGTCTGTAAAACAAGAGGAATATTCATTGGTTCTCCTAGTTCTAGAACCTGTAGGAAGGAACTTTCATCAATTTGTCTCACTACATTAATTAATGTATTTTCTACATCCACTACAGTTTTATCCATGTCAATTAGAGTGTTTTCCAACCATTCTAATTGGTTGGAAAACCTCTCAATGTCTAGTCTAGAATGATGGATGAAAGGTCTCAATTTGACCTTCATCCTCAGTTTATTTATGACTCTATGAGGGTCATACTGCCATATAAAATTGTTTTTGAACTTCGTTTGTTGCAAAATCTTATTTGCCTCTTGTCCAACTTATCTGGTATTATAAATAAAAGGGGCCAACTAATTTTTCATTTTGAATTGGGTTTTCTTCCTAGCTACTGGGAAGTTGACTTCATTAGAATTGATAATCTACCTAAAGTATTCTAGTGCAAATATCTTCATTGGGAGGTATTTGGGAAGTTTGTAAGGGGTAAATTGATATCCATAAATTCTTATTTCTGTGTGCTTCTAGTACAGATACCAGTCTCCCACCTTACTATTCTTGGCCAACTGTAACACACTTTTGATCTCTTGGTTGATTCTAGGCTGAGGGCTATTGGTTAGCATATTCATGATTGGATGGACAAATGAATCAATCAAGTCCTTATAAGTGAATGTGGTGGAGTATTTTTGGATGAAGGGTGCCCAATATATAACTGTCCTTGAATTTCCTTTGGTATCCAACTTCTCCATGCTGATAGGGAATTTATTTGACTGGTAGTATAAAAACATGTGAAATAATACAGATGAGTACTTGAAGACTCTCTCAGTAGGTAGTCTGGTGAAATGCTTATGCATTCTATCTACTATGAACTGAGAATAATTGTAAATTACAGCAGGAGGCTTTCCTGGGCTAAACATGGAAAGTAAAGGCATTACAACCTCATCTACATGCTTATATATGGTCTATCCTAAAATGCAAGAAAGCATGGTAATAATCTATCTGCCTCTCTCAGAAAAAATGGTGGTAGCATAAGGGGAACTATCTGTGGGAGTATGACATTCGTCTATGATGAAGGTTTGGAAAATTTGGGCTATTCTAGGAAGGTCTAACTTGGTATAAAGGTCCAAAAATTGTCCAATAGATAGTGGGGTCTCAATAGGGCTTGGTTGGACCTGCAACATTTGGTTAATGGATTCTACAGTGATGGTAAACAAAACTTGTTGGTCAGGGGTGACAATGGCTCTTTGGCTAGGAATGTAGCAAGAATGACAAAGGTGGATGATGTCTGGGAATGGATTTACTTCTGGAAACAAATATTTGGGCAAACTAGACTCCCAAAGGTGAATTTCATCGTTCTAGTTTAAGAATCTATCCTTACTCTAGTAGTGGAGCTTTAGAAGGTATGGAGGGGAAGTTGTGTCCTTTATTTGGAAGTCTCTATCTGCTAATCCAAGGTGGTCAATGTCTAGGTGAGGGGTTTGCAGAGGTCTCATGTCCAAAGAGGTGTGGGAAGCCATAATCGGGTTTAGAGATTTGAATTAGGCTTTGAAGGGTTTCAGAAGTTTTTGAAAGCTTTTAGTATAGTGAGAGGGTAATTCTAGTCTATAAACAGGGTTTGGGGTGTGTAACATGTTTCTTTTCAATTTAGGAAAGCTTCTTTAATTAATTCAATTAATTAACCATTTCAATTAAATTGTGCGTTTTAGCATTGTCATTCTAGTTTTTCCCACAAATAACTGGAAATCGATGGTATGACCTGTAAACTGGGTTGAGTGGTGAATGTAGAGGGTACGGTGGCTTTAGCTATCAAGTGGTTGCTTCAATTGGGTATCTAGAGCTTCTTCAAGCGACAGGCAGTGGTCAATTTGGTCATAGAGGTTTGAGGGTGTCACAATGTCTAGGCAACAATTGCAATGAAAAATGAGTAAAAAGAGTGAATTGTAGCTTTTCTAGCCTTTTAACGAGTAACAATCACATTTTGGTGTGGAAACTACAAATGAAGAGTGGGTAGTTTTTGGTTTGGGTGGGGAGGTGATTTTTTGGGCCATCACACTGCTTTTGGAGGGTAGGTGGTATTTTTCACGAGTATGCAATCTAGCCTGGGGCCATCACATAGCAGAAAAGTGCCCAGGAAAAACCATGAATCTCACGTGCTCTTGAGCTATTATCTGCCGGATAATGAACCCACGGGATATGAATGTGCACCGTCGAATCTGGGGGTAGGGGATTAGAGGGTGATCGCATGGTTAAGATGCATAGAGGGAATCAGGAAAGGCATTTGCAGAGCCCGGGATTTAATTACATAGAAATGTAATTAATTAACCAATACAGTTGAGTGTTCAATATAAAAATATGGTTAATTAAGGTGGGACCATGGTTTATGTGGTGGGGGATTTTTTAACTACACCAAGGGTTGGTGGGTTAAAAGGGTTTGTTGGGGAAATATGAAATGATAAGTTAATTACAATAATGCGGGGACATAGAAACTTAGGATAAGGGGGTTTTTATGGGTTTTGAAGGGAAATCGGGAAATTAATAGGGGGAGAGTAATATTTGAAATGGGGAATGGGTTCCACATTAGGGAAAAGGGGTTTTGGGTAGGGGGTGATTTTTGAGGGGTAATTAGTAGGGAAATATGTGAAACCAATTGGTAAAGGTAAAATAGAGGGGACAAAGGGTATTTATAAGTGATGGAGGGATAATGGGGAAATTAGCAAATAAACATGTGGGGGTATAGTGAAATGAGGGGAAATTAGTTAAACAAGCTTTTGAATATCTTTTCTTTCTCACATTTCCTCCTACACATGAAACGTAGGATTAATCATGATAAATGTACTTTTGACTCAATAACCTTGTGCATTTTAACCTTTATTCTACCTACCCTTTATTTATCTTAACATTTTCTCTTCATTTATTGGGTGCATTTGAGCTTGTTGACCCTTTATTTCCTTTTCTTTTGACAAGCAAACTATCTAATTCTAACCTTATAACTTCCAATGGCTTAGATTAAATTGACAAGCTCAATTTTATTCTCTACCTAACTACTAATCTACCAAGGTTAAACAATTTTTCTAGATATTTATTCTCTATCTATCAACATAAAATTTAAAGCCTGAATGAGTCAATATTAATCTATTTGACCATAATGGATTGTGGCACTTTTGACAAGTTACACATAACCTTATTTTTCATAATAAAGTAAAAAGAAGCGACACTTGAATTTGCACACTTTCATGATCTGCTTTATTTCTTTTTGGGGTTCATATTTTCACATTTTTGATCTTTTTCTTTCTTTTTTTCCTTTGATTATTCTTTTAGCACATACCCTCTTTACATTTTTTAATTTTTAATATGGAAAACATTTTGCAGAGAGCAAAAGTATGTACAATATTAGAAGACCAACCATAGCCAATTCGTAATTATGAATCCTCTTATTATAGGACCCTAATAGTGGCTCCACATGTGGATGGAATTTCCTAGTGGAATGTGAAGAACTTTAAGATCAATTTCCTTTGGAAATGTGACTATAGTTAACTTGTAAAATGCTCTTCTGTGATTCTGCTTTATTCATACTTATGATGGTGAACCCTTCAAATCTCAGGGTGTTCTCTCTGGGCTTCAACTTCAAGAGATTACCATCCAATCTAATCTAAACTCTACAATGTTATACACAATGAGTAAAGTAAAGTGATCTATTGTTAATTTTTGGATAAGTAATGCTTCAACATTCTACCATTGACAAGTCCTCCTGGTAGATCTAATCCATCTAACTCTCTCAAGAAAAATGCATTGTTACCTCTGTAACCATAAATGATATAAGGGCCTTGCCATAGGAAATCAAATTTTCCATGTTTGCCCTTATCTTCTCTTCTAGAATCCCATTTAAGAACTTTATCACCTATGTAAAAATCATCAGCTTTAGTCTTCTTGTCAAAAATATTTTTGATTTTATCCTGGATTACTTGTGATTTAACATAGACTTCTTCTCTGGTTTGATGCAAGTGTATTGTATGATTTATCCTTCTTTGGATATCATTTTGGTCTACCTGCAAAACCTGGATGATCCTCATCACTGGTACTCCTAAAGAGGATGGAAAAACAACATCCATACCATATACTAACTGGTAAGGAGATGTAACAATGGACTTTTTGGTAGTTAGCCTATCTACCCATAAGGCATTGACCAACTTTTTGTTCCATGTCTTCTTGTTGTATTCTAGTAGTTTGTTAATGATATTGATAAAGATTTTGTTTGAATACTCTGCAAGTCCATTACCTTGACCGTAATAGGCAGTGGAATGGCCAAGGGTAATGTGATATTTGTTACGAAAGTCTACCATTTTCTTGGATTTAAAACCAACTACATTATCAGTAATGAGCTTTTGGGGGCATCTGAATCTTGACAGGATATTGTTTTCAAGGAATGATATAATGACAAAGTCTATGGCTTATTTAGAAGGGATGGCTTATATCCCTTTGGTGAAGTAATAAATGGCTGTAAAAATCCATTTACGTTGGGCTAAGGAGGCTAGGTGAATTTCTCCAATAAAGTCTAAACCCCATTGTTGAAATGCCACTTTTGTGGATATGGGTTTGAGAGGTAAAGGTAAGAGCTTCCTTATACCTTCAAATATTTAGCACTTATAACAGGAGGTCACATGTTTCTTGACATCTGCAAAAAGGTTGGGCCAGTAAAAACCATCCCTTAGAATCTTGTCAATAGTTTTTTTCCAATACAAGTGTCCTCCACAATCTCCTACACGGTTTTCTTGCATAATTTTTTTAGCTTCATCCTTCAATAAAAAATTTAATAGAATGCCACCATTATCTTTCGAAAATAAAGAATTATCAATGATACAATATTTCAATGATTTCATTTTCAAAAATCTAGCTTTAGTTCTAGATAAACCAAGAGGAGCTTGAAACTTTAGTAAGACAAATATGATATCTGCATACCATTGTGAATCTGTAAAATGTTCACTGATATGTGGAGTCGGCATCTCTTCCTAATCATTTAGGGCACCAATGAAATTTATATCTAGGGCCTGACAGTTTGATTCAGCCATAAGTTTAGCTAAACCTTGGCCTTTGATAAGTTTTGTAGGATTTATTTCTATGTCATATTCCAAAATAGTGGCAATCCATTTCCCTCTCTTTCCTTCTGGCCCATTTTGTGTCAAAATGTCCTTTACTATTGAATTTGGAACATAAGAAATGATGTGTGAATACAAGATGTACACTCTGAAATCTTTAATAGCTTTCACTAGAGTTAGTACTTGTTTTTCCATTATGTTGTATTTTAATGTGGCATCTCTTAAAGATTTACTGAAAAATACAATTGGTTTCTCATATCCTTGATCATTCTTTTGCAACAAGACTACTGCAATAGTATGTTCTTAAGCAAAAGAAAAAAATAAAAAATCTTTTTGAAAATCAAGAGTTACAAGGACTGGAGTTTTGGTAAGGGCTTCTTTGATGGCCTCAAAAAACTGTTTAGCCTCCACTATCCATTTAAGTTTTGAATCTTTCCTTAACATGTTATTTAGTTCTCGAATTAATTATGCTAAGTTTGAAATGAATCTACTAAGAAAAAATATTTTGCCTAGAAATGACTGTAATTCTTTGATGTTTCTAGGATGGGTGATGGTTAGGATGGAATCTATTCTAGCAAGATCTATTCTAATTCCATATTTGGATATTATATGTCCCAAGAGTTTACCTTCTTCTAGACCAAAGAGTGTCTTTTTGGGATTTAATGAAATACCAAATATTTTGCATTTAATGAAAACTCTTCTCAAATAATCTAGATTTTCATTATCGGATTTTGAAAACACTTTGATGTCATCTTGGTAAACAACTAGGAAGTCATGGATTTATTTGGAAAAAGCTATATCCATAGCTATTTGAAATGGTGCACCTGCATTCATTAATCCAAAATGCATCTTCAAATACATGAAAGTACCCCAAGGAGTAGTAAATGCAGTCTTTGCTTGGTCCTCTGTTTGAACTAAGATTTGGTTGTATCTAGAAAATCCATCAAGCAATGAAATTTGAGATGAGCCTACTACCCTCTGAAGAATATGGTCCATCTTTGTGAGAGGATAGTTATCTTTTAATAAGACTTTGTTCAAATTTTTGAAATCAACACAGAGTCTAATTTTTCATGTTTTCTTCCTAGTAGTGACTAAGTTTGATACCCAATCTGAATATCTAATGGGAGTTATGATTTGGTAATCATACATCCTTTTCACTTCCTTTTCAATTGATGGAATAAGAACTGTATTAATTCTCCTAAGCTTCTGTTTAAAGGGTTTATGATCTTCTTTGATGGGTATCTTGCGTTGAATTATATTGGTGTCATAATACTTTAGGTCTTCATAACTCCAGGCAAATATATCTTGAAACTCTTTGAACAGACTTATATATTTAACCTTTTCATCTTGAGGTAAGGATTTTGAAATTTTAATGAACTTAGGATTTTCTTCAATTCCTATGTTACATTCTTCTATATATGCTCTTAAAGGCTCCATTTTTGGTTTCCTAGCTACATCATTTGAATCAAACAAATCTTCTAATGGGACTAATCCCTTCAGCAAAAAATTATTTTAGGGTTTAGAATTTCAAGATCATCATTAATTATTTCTTCTATTTCTACATTTTCTAAGTTATCTATTTCTACTTTTGTGAAATTAGTGGTTTTACCTATATCTAAAGCATTTACATCTATCTCACTATCTATGTTATTATCTACTGTACATTCTGTATCTATATAAAAACTTTGAAACTCTCCTTCAACATTCATGAAATCATAAATTTGAGAATCTTGTGAGAAAATCTGTGAATATTTCAAATTGTCAGGTATAACAGACCTATGTCTCACTTCTGCATTGTACTGGTGGTTGGGCTGAAAGGCAATGTGCAGGTACTAGCAAAAGTGGCCAAACTGTGACCTTCCATATTTTGTTCTCTAGGAATGGCAGCAAAGTGTGTTTCCAAAAGGTCTTTAACCAAATCTAGGACAGTCTCTCTATATTCGCCAAGTCTGGGATTATTTATAGAGTATTCATCCTTGATTTGTTTAATAATCGATTCTGAGTCTCCCATGATAGAAACTCTCTTGGTTCCAAGTTTTCTAATCATTTGTAGTCCTAAGATTAGAGCTTCATATTCTACCATGTTGTTTGTGCATTTAAATTTTAATCTAAACACATGACCTTCAGAGTGATTATTTTCCATGTTATGAATCCACACTCCTGCACCTGCTCCTAGTCTATTCACATAACCATCAAAATATAAATTCCATATGGACTCATGAAAAATGTTTTCACTATCAGGAGATCTGTATTCTTCTTCTACAACCATGATTTCCTTTTTGTCACGGCCTGAATTATACAAGATGGAAGAGTCCATATCAGAATGCATGGAGTATATAGGGAAATTCTTTGTTTTTTCTGCACTACTCACCATGTATTTCATCAAGGTCTCTCTGTAAGGTTTTCTTTATTGACCAAAAATAGATATGGTGACATATGACATATCTAACTGAAAATATCCCTATAATTTTGATCCCGGTGAGGGAGATAACAACATTCCATACTTAGGAGGGATATCAACAACTACTATGTCCATGACAATACTCTTTTCTGGGGATTGGACTAGAGTTACACACAAATTCTTAATTAGGTCGAGGCATTTAACTTGGCTAGAGTCAAAGGAAAACATATCCTTGTATGGTCTGGTGATACCTAAGTTTAGTCTCTCCATGATTCCTTTTGGCATTAATTTATGGGATGCCCCTGAGTCTAGCATAGCATTATGTAATATCTTCTCATGAATATTCAAGATGACGTGGAAAGGAGGGATACCCCATTGTTGGTGGGTGCCATTTACTTCAGGACCAAATAATAACTCAGGTTGATCATCATTCAAATTGACAACATCTTCTCCTTCACCTATATTTAATGTTTCAGTGACTTATGATTTATATTATTCATTTTTCACTAGCTTAGTTAAAGGAACTGATATTTTCAATTTTTTTATGTCAGTTTTAATGTTAAATGGAAATTGAGTTTTGGTTTATGGGTGAGATCTTCCCTAGAAAATGTGGTCTATGTGTTTTTATCTTCTTTTTCTGTACTTGGCACTTCAATTTGTGTTTCAGCAGTTTTGTTTTGAATTCTCTTATTTGGAATGATTTGAGTAAGAGTTTTATTTTGAGTTTCACATGAAGTTATATCTAGAATTTTTGGGTTGGAAGTCTCCTAAGTTCCCCTAGGGAGGATTTGTAGTATTTGGTCACAGGAGCTTATGTTATTTTTTTGGTTTGGGTTTGGATTGATATATTAGTGGGAATTTCCTTATTGTTTTTACTTCTAAGGTTGTACTATTTGTTGTTGGGTTGTGTTATATTCTTTCCACAAGTAGCCCACGTAGTTAACTAGGGGGTTGGGGGGGTGGAAGCCTCCCCCTTCATTGTGTTGATTACGTAGTGGGTTGGTCATAGGGGGTTTGAGGGGTGTAGGTAACCCCACTTTATGGGGTTTGGGGCAGCACCCCGGAAAATTTTGGTTTTGGAACCTATGTTAGGTTGGGCAGACCCACCTACGGTTTTGTGCATGATTTTTGCACATGTTTATGGATGCGATGGTTTTCAGTCCATGTTTTTGGACACGATGGTTTTTGGTCCATGGTTTTGGATGCGATGGTTTTCGGCGCATGATAGTCCCGATTTTGGGATCCAGGGGAAAGTCTCTATGTATATGTACTTTATGCGTTATTCTCTCGCATTGTTTATTTTTTGTGTTTTATAATTCGTATGAAGGTAATTTTTGTACAGAGTTAAAACCTACATTTGGTATCAGAGGTAGGTTTGGCTTCAAGGGGACACCTTTATTGTTGAGGGGTTTCGCTCGGGCCTGTGGTAGATCTTGTTCAGTGGGAGATCTACGATATTGATTTTGGTGGTGAAAGAAGATGGCAAGTAGTGGAAAGATAGAGATCGAGAAATTTAATGGTCAAAGTTTTGAGTTGTGGAAACTCAAGATGGAGGATCTGTTGGTGGATAAAGATCAGTGGATCGCGGTAGATCTGGATACTAAACCAACGGGAGTGACTGATGAAGAATGGAAGAAGTTGGATCGGAAGGCAAAGAGCACAATACGATTGCGTGTCTCAGATTCAGGATTGCTGAATGTATCAGGGGAAGCTACGAAGAAGGCTTTGTGGGACAAGTTAGCGACTTTGTACCAATCTAAGTCTCTGGTGAATAAACTATTCTTGTGGAAAAAGCTGTATAACCTAAGGATGAAAGATGGAGACTTGGTGACAGAGCATCTGAATGCATTTAACACAATGGTAAGTCAGTTATCATCTGTTGATATTAAAATTTCAGATGAAGACCCATCAGTCTGTTGTGTTCTCTACCATATTCGTGGGATAGTCTAGTTATTGCAATAGGTGTAGCAATGCAACTGCTTTGCAGTTTGATGAAATAGTCTCAGCCTTGCTGACGAAGGAGATGAGACGGAAAAATATGGACAATCAGAATGGTGATGCTTTGTCTATACGAGGACGGTCCCAGAACAGAAACAAAAATAAGTCATCGAGTGGGAGATCTAAATCTAGAGGGAGATCTAAATCTCCAGGAAAACCTACAAAGGTGGTGTGCTGGAAATGCGGAAAGGAAGGGCACTTCAGAAGGGAGTGTAAATCTAAAGCTCTGATAAAGGAAAGGGATCTGATGATGCTCCTTCTGCAGAGGCGAAAACCACCTCAGATGAAGGTGGGGATGTGTACTTGGCTTCTTCAAGTACACATGTAGATCATGAGGCATGGTTGATTGACTCAGGTGCATCCTTTCACTTCACTCCCCATAGGAAGGCTAGAATCGTTGGTCGTAGAAAAGTAAAGTTGAAGTTGCAAGGTGGAAGGGTTAGAACACTTCCAAGTGTTCTACATATTCCTATATTGGCTAGAAATATAATTTCTGTAAGCAAGCTACATGATGCAGGTGTAAAAACAGTGTTCGAGAAAGATACCTACAAGATGGTTTGGGGAGCACTGGTATTGATGCGGGGAGTTCGGATTGGAACTCTATACAAGCTACAAGGTAGCACTGTTGTTTATAGGTGCAACAGTTTTGTGGTTCCTAAAAGTGGAGCTGAAAATCTAGTGGTCTCTGGAGAGAAGACCATGTTATGGCATCAAAGGCTTGGACATATTAGAGAGAAGGGCCTTCGAATACTTCATGGTAAAGGTATGGTAGAAGGTATGAGTAATAGCTCTCTGGATTTTGATTTCTGTGAAAATTGTGTATATGGGAAGCAGAATCGGGTGAGTTTCCCCTCTGGTGGTAAGAGGACGAAACAAATATTAGAGCTGGTGCACAATGATGTGTTTGGACCTGTGAAAGTTCCATCACTGGGTAAGTCTGTGTACTATGTATCATTTATAGATGACTTCTCAAGGAATACATGGATATATTTCCTTTAGAAGAAATCTGAAGTCTTTGACAGGTTTAAAGAATTTAAGGCTCTGGTGGAAAATCAGACAGAGAAGAAGATAAAGGT
>APFE031492191.1:12624-28559 GCA_000404065.3 Pinus taeda | reverse complement strand
AACCTAAAGCTCCTGATAAAGGAAAGGGATCTGATGATGCTCCTTCTGCAGAGGTGAAAACCGCCTCAGATGAAGGTGGGGATGTGTACTTGGCTTCTTCAAGTACACATGTAGATCATGAGGCATGGTTAATTGACTCAATTGCATCCTTTCAGTTCACTCCCCATAGAGAGTGGTTCTATGAGTATGAGAAATATGATGGTGGTGATGTCTTCTTAGGGGATGATCTGAAGGCCAAGACGAGCAAAGATCAAAAGAGTGCAGTCAATCAAGTCTACTTAAGAAAGGAAAGATTAGACAGGCTAATTGAGCGTTATTTCGTAGAATCGTTGGTCGTGGAAAAGTAAAGTTGAAGTTGCAAGGTCGAAGGGTTAGAACACTTCCAGGTGTTCTGCATATTCCTGCATTGGCCGCAAATCTGATTTTTGTAAGAAAGTTGGATGATGCAAGTGTAAAAACAGTGTTCAAGAAGGATACTTGCAAGATGGTTCGAGGAGAACTAGTATTGATGTGGGGAGTTCGGATTGGAACCATGTACAAGCTGCGAGGTAGCACGGTTGTTGATGGTTGCAATAGTTCTGTGATTCCTGAAAGTGGAGAAGAAAATCTAGTGGTCTCTGGAGAGAAGACCATGCTATGGCATCAAAGGCTTGGACATATTGGAGAGAAGGGCCTTAGAACACTTCATAGTAAAGGTATGGTAGAAGGTGTGAGTAATAGTTCTTTGGATTTTGATTTCTATGAAAATTGTGTATATGGGAAGAAAAATAGGGTGAGTTTCCCCTCTGGTGGTAAGAGGGCAAAACATATATTAGAGCTTATGCACAGTTATGTGTTTGGACCTATGAAGGTTCTATCACTAGGCAAGTCTATGTACTATGTATCATTTATAGATGACTTCTTAAGGAATACATGGATATATTTCATTAAGAATAAATATGAAGTCTTTGACAAGTTTGAATAATTCAAGGCTCTGGTGGAAAACCAGATAGAGAAGAAGATAAAGGTGATGAGGGCAGATAATGGTGGAGAGTTTTGAGTAAGGAATTTGAAGAATTCTGTAAGAAGTGTAGTATAGCATAGCATAAGACTACTCCATATACACCTCAACAAAATGGAGCTGCAGAAACAATGAACAAGACATTGATGGAAAGGGAAAGAAGCATGCTCAGTGGTGCTAGGTTAGGATAGGAATTCTGGGTAGAGGCGGTTCAGACAACATGTTACCTGGTTAACAAATCACCTTCATCAGCGTTGGAGGATAAAACTCCACAAGAGGTATGGACTGGTAAGAAACCCTCTCTTTCACATCTAAGGGTATTTGGATGTGATGCATATGTACATGTTCCAAAGGAGAAACGAACCAAGTTGGATAGTAAATCTAAAAGTGCATCTTTATTAGGTATAAGGATGGTTTAAAGGGTTATAAACTTTGGAACCCAGTAATAAGTAAGGTTGTGTACAGCTGAGATGTGGTGTTCAGAGAGGTGAAAGATGTTATTAAACATGAAGTCCAACCAAAGGAACCTAAGAAGATAGAGTTTAATCTAAAGGAGGAAGAATCAAACTCTACAAAAGAGGAGGAATTAGAAGATGAAGAGCCACAAACTCCGAGGGTAAGAAGATCAGTTCGAGAAAGAAGGCAGCCAGAAAGGTATAGTCCATCTGCATTCTGTTCAATTTTTTCTTTATCTATTATTGATGATGATCCTAGAACTGTGAAGGAAGTAGTAGATTCAGAGGATGGAAAACTCTGGAAAGAACCCATGGTTGATGAAATGGCATCTTTGCACAAAAATGAGGCTTGGGATCTGGTGGAGTTGTCGGCTAGAAGGAAACCTATTGGCAACAAATGGGTGTTTAAGAAGAAGACAAATGTAGAAGGAAAGGTAGAGAAATATAAAGCTCGACTGGTAGCAAAAGGTTATTCCCAGGTGCCGGGAATTGATTTTAGTGATATTTTTTCTTCTGTTGCTAAGGTAACTTCTATTAGATTACATTTATCTGTTGTTGCTTCTTTTGATTTTGAGGTAGAATAGATGGATGTGAAGACAACATTTCTTCATGAGGATCTGGAAGAGGAAATCTACATGAAGCAACTTGAGGGCTTTGTGGTGAAGGGTAAGAAAGAAATGGTATGCAAGTTAAAGAAGTCTCTGTATGGGTTAAAATAGTCACCAAGGATGTGGTATCAGAAATTTGATACATTTATACAGGGGACTTGGCTTCACCGAGCAAAGCATATCATTGTGTGTATTTTAAATTAATTGGTGACCATTTATTTATTTTGTCTTGATGTGGATGATATGTTTCTGGTTGAATGACAAAGAAATTATCCAGGATTTGAAGACCCAATTGTCCTCCAAATTCGACATGAAAGATCTTGATGCTGCAAACTATATTTTGGGCATGGAAATTGAAAGAGATCAGGCAAAGAGGAAGCTCTAGTTAAATCAAAGGAAGTATATCGAGACAATATTGCAGAGATTTAATATGCAGGATAGTAAACCAGTGAATGTTCCTATTCTTGTAGGTGTAAAGTTATCTGCTGAACAGTGTCTCAAGACACAAGAAGAGGAAGAGGACATGTCCCGTCTTCCATATGCAAGTGCAGTTTGTAGCCTGATGTATGCAATGATTTGTAATATACTAGAAATTGCACATGCAGTGGGAGTATTGAGCAGGTTTATGTCAAAACCAGGAAAGGAGCATTGGAAAACAGTGAAGCGGGTTTTCAGGTATTTGCATGGCACTAGTGATTATGGTTTATGCTACCAAGGAAGACCAGGATTGGACAAAGTGTTGGATATTCATGGCTTTGTTGATGAAAACTAGGCTGGAGATCTGGATAAGAGAAGATCTACGAGTGGGTATGTGTTTAACCTATTTGGAGGTGCAGTCAGTTGGATGAGTAAGAAACAATCTGTAGTGGCACTATAAACTATAGAGGTAGAATACATGGCAGCCACTCATGTAAGCAAGGGAGAAGTTTGGATGTAGAGATTGTGTTCAAGTATTGGGTTAGTACAAGGAGCTATAAAGATATACTGTGATAGCCAAAGCGCAATTTTCTTGGAAAAGAACCCTGCATATCATTCAAAGAAAAAGCACATTGATGTTCAATATCACTTTGTGACGAATATGATAGAAGACAAAAAGGTGTTGCTGGTAAAGGTGGACACTTTGAAGAATACTGCAGATGCATTGAAAGAATCTTTGAGCTTTGAGAATTTCTCCTGGCGTAGAGAAATAATGGGCATTGCAGGGTTGGATAAATTACTAAGCTCTCTTGTGGACCCCTGTGAAAAGAAAACAAAAAGTGGGAGAATGTTGGGTTGTGTTATATTCTTTTCACGACTAGCCCATGTAGTTAATCGGGGGTTGGGGGGTTGGGGGGGGGGAGGGGGTGGGGGGGAGAGCCCCCACTTCATTTTGCTAATTGCATAGTGGGGGGGTCACAGGAGGTTTGACAGGTGCAGGTAACCTGCGGACCCACCTACGGTTTTTTGCATGATTTTCACACATGTTTTTGGATGCGAAGGTTTTCGATCCATGTTTTTGGATGCCATGGTTTTTGGTCCATGGCTTTGGACGCGATGGTTTTTGGTCCATGGTATTGGATGCTTCGACATGTATAAATATGTATTATAACATGGAAAGGAAAATAATGAAAAAGCAATCTAGTAGTCCGGGTTTTTGGATCTAGGGGAAATCTCTATGTATATGTGTTTTATGTGTTATGCTCTCACATTGTTTATTTTCTGTGTTTCAGAATTTGTATGTGGTGGGCTCCAGTATTGCAGCAATAATGGTGCAACTCCTGGGACTCCCTTCTTTACTTTTATCAACCCGGTAGTTCGTAACAAACTTGGAAGCGCCGGTGCTGTATGCACAAGTACTAGCTCTTGCAGCGGTTGTCACTTGGTCATCTGGCACAAGTTCACTAGGAACTTAAGCCAGCTTCTATGAGATCTGAGAAGAATATTTTTAACTGATGGATGGAAGCTAACTCAAAGGAAGCTAATCTACTTGTGGAAAGAAACTGAAAAGCTGAAAGGAAATGCAAACCCTAGCAAACCCTAATTTTACCAGCTAGCCCTGCTGATGCGAGAAAGAGGATGCAAGCTACTAGAAGAGATGCCATTGACTTCTAGGAAGGTAAAATGCATGTTTCTAAGCTACTTCTATAATAAAGTCCAAAGAAAACATCTTTTTGTATTTTTGAATAAGTTGTGAGAAGTATCATGCATGTACTTTAACTGTTTTTGACTGTGCAGAGGTGGATTGGTAAGAGGAAATGCTTGCAGGAGGTTGGGAAGGTTCAAATAGGGCCTAAGGGGTCCCTAGCACCCTTCTAGAGAGTTTCACAAAGTTTGTCTATCAAGAAACCACTTTCGTGAGTTTCTACAGGAAGTCTGCAGGGGTTCTACAGGATGTTCTGGAATTTCTACAGGATGTTCTGTAATTTCTACAGGATGTTCTGAAAGGGGATTTTGGAAGGTTGATGGAGGAAAAAAGGTGAAGAAGTGGGTATGGAGGTGAGATGAGGGTGTGAGGAGGTCCAAGACTTGGTGGATGGAGTTGAGGAGTAGTGAGGATGGTTGGATTTCTTCAAGGAGGGGTAGAGCAATGTTGCACAAAAATATGGGAATTAGGGCAAAGCGAGCAAATGTAGAAAACGTAAGGTAAGAATCTGGGTTAGAGGATGGAACAGGTGGGATTGATGGAGTACGGGTAGACAGAGAAGTATTACAGGAGCTCTGCAAGTTATTTCTCAAACTGCACAAACGAAGACTCGGAAAATCAAGGACCTAGTTACTTTAACCTAATCTGACCTAGATAATAGCAAAGAAAATGAACAGAAGTTTATTTTCAATGAAATCAGGTGAAATAACTATGCAACTAAGCAATCATGAACCTGAGCATGTAACCACAACTGGTATCAGCTTCTGCAAATGAGAATCTAACACTAATAATTGCATGGTGAAGCAAAGACAGTGTTTTTGGTGGCAGCAAGGTCACCTTGGTCCCAGCTCATGGTCCCACTAAGGGCGAGGTGAGATCATAGGTGCTTGATAGTATTTTTCTGAAGATATTCTCTTTGAATAACATATCAAGCCAATCTGAACATGAAAAGCCTCTCTAATCATAAACAATGATCTAGGTAACCAAGCAATATTCTAATCTACTTAACAGATATTATTTTGCAAAGATACTAAAAACAAATAACAATACATAAAGGAAGCCTTGGCACTTGGGTTGGGCCCAACCCCAAGAGCTACAGGCTCCTAAGAAAAAATCAGAACTAATGCCAAATAAAGTTTCCTTTCATTACTCAAAAATAACCATGTCACAAAGAAAGTTGTACAACAACAGCTACAAAAATGAGTTGAGAAAATAATAGCACTATAATGAAAAATACAACAGTTCAAAAAGTAACCTACGAAGGCTGGAAGCCTTCCTATTTATGCACTACGAGGGTCTCCAACAACCCTCCTTAACTCAAGGGGCTCGGCTACTCAAACTGTCAGTGATCAGCCACTTTACACAAGACTACTTGGCTGCCCTTGGGAATCCTTTTCGGTGGCTTGCTAAACTCCAAGCTGAGGGTGGAGATTTCGAGGAAGGGCATTTTAATGCAAGAGACACCCTTCCTACGAATCCTCACCCTTGTTCCTTCATGCTTGGCTGTCATCTGGCTCATAATTGCTTGTCCTTGGTCCAAAATTTGTCCAAAAATCTGCATTAACAACGTGTTAGCCTTCTTGGTCAAGTGACTATCCTCATTCGTTCAACTAACATAAATATACTCAAAAAACCTGCATAAACTATGAAAAATGGTGGATTGACGAAAAAGTCTAGGGAAAATGAGCCCAATAAGTTACCCGATTCTAGGGCTCATCATCACCCCCCTGCTGAATGGGATGCTCATCCTCTGAGCAACTAATCCAACTCATCATCCTTGATTGCCTTGACCGCCTCCCTCACATCCCATGCCTCGAAAGTGATATCTTCTTCATGGTCATGAAATCCTGCTTTTCTTTCCACTTCTTCCCACTGCCTGTGTTCCTCCTCTTCTTTGACTCCTTCCAGTAGCCCGAAAAGCAAGGGAGGACTGAACTTGAGGCCAATTTAGTTGGCTTGAATATTCTGCATGGATTGTTTGTAGAAGGGTATTCTTGCCAAGGCCTCCCTCATCCTTGTTGGGGAGTGGTATTCTCTTATTTTTAGGCTGTGGGACAGTGTGTTCCACCTCCGGGTGCAAGCATGAACACAGTTATCCCCTCTCCATGTCCTCAAAATGGGCTATGGCTTGAGCTTGTCACTCAATGTAATCTGGTAGGGCCTGAGAGTCATTTTCCAAGTGCTGGTGAGTGTATATTAATGTTGAGGGATCCTCTGGCTCTACTCTGATCATTAGTGGTTCCTTTAATTCCTTGTCCATAAAATTTCAGACCTCTGATGCTCTCTTTTCTTCATGATTTAGCCAAGAGGCCATGGCCATTAGTTGCACATCTCCTACCGCAGTGTTGGGATCCCACAATTCATGTTGGGAAGGGCCAGGTTGTGTAGGTAGAACTCTGATAATTTGGCCTTGTCCTCTGATGAGCTACTGTCACATAAAGCCATGAATTGATGGTAGTTTTGAAACAGAGTGGTGCTCCTTTGGGCCAAGGTATTAATCCGGAACTGCAACCACTGATCCTTAAGGTATAAGGCGTATTATTTGGCAGGTTTCCTACATTGCATTGACTCCACTGCCCAGCTAACCATGCAGGCCAGTTGGGCCTCCTTCTCTTGTACATGTTGACTAAGAGACTATATCTCCTGTGTTGCTTGTAATTCCTTCTCCTGTAGTTGTCTAGTTAGTGCCTCAATTTCAGCCTACAACCCATCTCTTCGTTGCTATTCATTAGGGGTTTCTTTGTCTGTTGTGGGCTTTTCCTGTTGCCTCTGTTCTCCCAAGGTGTGGAGATTGTCTTCCTTATAGTGTCACTATAGCTATAGCTGCTCTTTAAGCAGCTCGTTTTCTTCCTGTAGCTTGGCCCGCTGGATGCTTTCCACATGCCTTACCATAGCCAATTCCTTTCTTGCCTCCTTGAGTTGTTCCTCCAGGGGACCTATATCTGCCACACCCCTGGACTTGGTGATCTTCATCCAAGTGTGGGTCATCACTCTTTCTTATTCTAGCGCAAATAAAAGTGGCACCGCGAATTTTTGGGGAATTATCTTTCCGGCCTCTAACAGGTTATAGTAGGAGCCCAAGCTGGGATGGGGGCTTGGTTCCACAATGTTCTCAGTCTTTTCTTCCTCCTGTGATGATTTAGCTACCTTTTCTTCCAATTCCTCGGTCTCCTTTAGTCTAGCCAGTGTTTCTTGTAGAACTGTCTCAACTTCCTGTAGAGAGGTCTTTGTGTCCATCATTTCAATCCTTTCTCTCCAGGTGGAAGTTCTCGTGCTTCCTCATTCATAGGTGATGGATGCCTTTGAAGGAGACTTTTCCTTTTTTTTAGTTGTGGTGTCCCCAATCATAATTGGCTCTTTTGTCTGTGGCTAGGGTCTGCTAGTTTTTATCTGCGTGCTCCTTCTTGCCTTAAAATACATGGAAGGCTCCATTTTTCACTTCCCTCTTTGTTTTGGAGATGTGCTTAAGGAAGCCAGCATAGCTACTGCCTCCCTGGGCAAAATATCAGGTGATTTCTCCTTTTTCTACTCTGTTTCCATGCTTCCTGTAGAAAGTCCTCTGTCAACTGTTTTCATGCTTCCTGTAGAAACTGTTTCAACTGTTTTGGTCTGCTTGGCTAGATGTGTCTTTCCTTTTAATTTCTATGTGGTGCCCTTGGTTGTGCCCTCCTTTGTTTGGACTTTTTCAGTCCTCTCTTCTCTACTTTGTAATCATTTCCCTGGGTGTTTGTGCCATTGTTCCTCCCACAGTTTCAAGCTCAGCAATTTGGCCCTTTTTCTATTCCTCTTTCTGTCCTTTTTGTGTTTTTTGCCCTGTGTTTCTTTACCACTAGCTTTCTTTACTACTTCAGTGTGTTCCCCTTCTTGACTTCTAGATGAGGTGAGCTCCTCAGCCAAAATTTGAATATCGTCATCTCTAGAAATGTTGCGGAAAATCTCCCAAGAGAGGGGGACAGTGTAGGTGTGGTGGGCATCTTCCACTAAAAGTTTGATGAGGCCATGATGGGCTAACTGATCCAGTGCCCCCTCCTTCAATTTTGTGCCACATTCAATTGATGATTGCAGAAGAAAATAGGGGATGCTCAACTTCTTTTCTAAAGTTAGATCCAACCCATGTCTTAGTTCACTCAGCAACCGAAAATGATAGCCGTAGAAAATACTGAACTGCCCCTCACAGGTAATGTATTTCATGATTTGGAGACTTACTTCACTCCAAGGAGGATGTAAGCTGGCTCTCCAGACCCCGTTCTTGTCTTCTACAAAATGTTCCTTGGGTAGGAAGAACTCTTTCTTGGCTTTTTGGCCCAATGCTCTCTCCTCTTTTCTCCAGGGTACCACTAATGGCAGACCAGTAACTTGACTAATGAGCTCAGGGGTAAGCTTTAGGGTCAACCCTCTAAAATTCACTGTGGCCTGTATCTTTGATTTACGTTGCAGGGACATTAAGAATTCCTCCGTTATCTCATCATCATGACCCTGAATTTTGTCACAAAAGATCATCCAATTGGCATGAGTGAAGATGTTCACAACCTCAGGATGTTCACGCAATTTACTAGAATCCAAGGGTTCCTTCCTAATAAACCTCCCTGGCATGGTGAGAGTGCTTTGTTTTATGCTCTGAGCAGAAAGGGACTGTTATTTTATGGTTTCCTCCTTTGAACTTCAAGAAATGATCTCTCGGGTGTTTAAATTTTAATTTGCACCAATTCCCTGGTTCTAATGCTTTTGCTGCCCAAAATTCAGTTGTCCGTGTATAAAAGGAAGAATTAGGTTTCCACAGATAGGGCACAGAGCTCAATTTTCATCCCTAGCATACATACAACCATGTAAATTCAAATTCTTCATACATAGGTTAGCCCTCACAGTGCTTTCTCTTTTCTACAGGAGGAATTTTCTTAACAAGAACTGTGGAGGAGAATTTTCACGCAGAACCGACTAAGAAATTCCATGCAACACATAGGAAAACTGCTATTTTCGACTCATAGGTAGACTTGTCTTTGACTCTCCCATTCAAGACAGTTCAATTCACCACCTTTCGAAACATACCATGCATAGAAGAGTGTTTTCGAGCCTACCTCTCTCGGAACTCCAAATTTGATGAAGAAAAGTCCAGGCTTCTCTGCTCTAGAAGGCTATGTCATACTTCCTATAGAACTTCCTCCTGTAGAACTCTTGCCGGCTTCTGTAGGATGTCACTGTGCCTCTGAACGAGCCTGGTACGGGGGAGAATTTTGAAACAGGCTGAAAATCTCGGTGGAGGATGACAGGTTAACAGATTGTGGAAGCAGAGGACACGTACTCCAGCCAAGGACGTTGCAAGTGCAAATGAACAGCAGGTGGTGAGAGTCTTCAACCAAGCATCTATTAATTGTGGTGAAATTCATGGCAAGGGGGTGAGGTGGCTGGACCGAACCATTAATCCAATGTCATGGCCATCATTTCTCTACGTGTCCCTGGCCGCCATCACCTCCTCTTTGCCATTAATCATTGCCACCACTTCCAGTCCCGACATTTTTCCCCAACTGGACACTCCACACATGTCGGCTGCATGGCTCGTTGGCGATTTTGAACGTAACTGAGCTTGTTCGGATCCCACGAAGCCATGTAACTCACTGAGGGTGGCCAGTTTGACTAGCCCCCAATCCTCATTCAATCTGAACCATTTTCACAGACATGCAATTTTTGAAATATAGTTTATGCAATTGACAAATGAGTTTAGACACTTACTTGCGTGGTCGTGGACACATTATGTAGACTTTGGCTCTTGGAACCACTGCTTCATCTTGCTGCTTCCTCGTGCATGGGTGCTGGAACCCATTCTTTCATTTACTGATGTGGTATGCACGGGTTTTGGAACCCGATCCTTTAGTTGTAAATGCTGCATCCACAGGTATTTTTGGGTTCTGGCCACTGAGGATGTTTTCACGTCCAAGAGGAGCCCTCTTCATGTTCCCTGTGTTGATTTTGACTATCCATGCCTCTAGAGTATGTGCTCTAGAGGGATCAGCTGCTACAGGATTCTTGTAGGATGTCTTGTAGCTGCTTCTCCTCCTGGGATGTAGGCTCAACAAGCAGGGCTATATTGCTGACAAGGGATTCGTTGATCCAGAGTCTAGATGGAGCTTGGACAGGTAGAGTGTGTGAGACTGTGTTGCTTGACTTGTCACTTAAAAATTCTTGTTGTCAATCTGAGGAAAACAGGGTTTCTTGTATGACTGTGCAGGAACACATAACCAGGTGGGTGAAGGAGGTGTAAAGAGATGGAACAGGGTACCATATGGTGATGGGTGGAATAGAGGGGTGGTTGCAGGCCTAACCAACAGATTCCAATCTTCAGATTCCCTTCCAAAATCGAATTTGGCTCTCCCAAAGGTTCTATAGGATGTTTCCTATAGAAGCCCAGAACTTCGTGTAGAAAGCCCAAAACTTTGTGTAGAAAGCCCAGAACTTCCTGTAGAAGGTGGAATCTCGACCTGAATGTGATCAAATCCTAGGAAATCTCAGTGGCCATGGAGGGAGTGTCTGTAGGGATGTCCTGTAGCCTGGTACAGACCCCTATCCTCATTTTGCGTGACCCTCTTTACCTGCAATGTATTCCCTACAACCTGCAATTATTTCACAGAGATTAGGCCTGTTTTTTTTTTTCTTTTTTTTTCTTTTTTTTGAGAGATAGTTGGGGCACCTCCATGAGGTTTTCACCCTCACTATCTACCCTGGGCACCTTAAAGAGGTTTTCACCCAAGGATCTTTTTATTCCATTTTCTTATTTTTTCTAGAGACAACTGGGATGCCTCCATGAGGTTTTCACCCTCACCGTCTGCCCTGGGCGCCTCGGAGAGGTTTTCACCCAAGGATCTTTTTATTCCTTTTTTCTTTTCGTTTTTATTTTTTTTGATGATGATCAAGGTGTGGGTGGAATAGAAGCAGGGCCCTACTCCACTACCAGCACTGATTTGTCCAAAGCTTCAATGAACTCCTGCCTCGAAAGGGGTTTCCTGTAGATTTTCAATCGATGCCCATTGAATGGCACGGGGATGGCTTCTTCATCAATGGTCCTAATAAGGATTGAACCATTGTCATTGCAAGCAATAGTACTAACAATTTTCTTTTCAAAAAACGAAAGGAAGACTAAGACAGCACTTTGCAATTTCGAATGGAAAACTGCTTTCGATACTTGAAATACTATTAATTCAAATCAAATACAATAGAAAAAGTGTAATCAACTATCAAAAAGAGGAAGATTCTCTTCTTTGACTGAAAATGACACTTGTAAAACTTTCAAATGAAAAGACAACAATTCGATTAAGCTATTGTTTGGAAAGGAGAATTGTAAATGACAAAAAATACATAAAAACATTCACAATTCTTTAAACAATGGAGGTTGAATAATGCAAAGGAAGGGAGTTTCAACAGTGGTATACTGATCACAGACATCAAAACTCCTTAATAAAGCTGAAGACAATGAAGAGAAAACCAAAATCTGGAGGTAGAAAGAGTCTTACCTAATCATCACACCAGTAACATAGGGAAACGGGAATGCATCTCACCTGCAGCACACGGGAGGTGTGATGCATCCAGACTGTCAATGAGAGACAATGTGATGGTCCAGGGACGAGGCTGGGCTTGGTTTTTTCTCACAGTTTACTGCTTAGTTCAGGAATTTAGGCTGAGCTAATGACAGTGAGTAAACACAATGCATAGGGGCTAATCTAATGAGGTTACTTGAGCAACCACCAGGGAACTTAGGATGTTTGCAAGTCAGATGTTCAATTCATAAACTAACCCGAAGATTGACTGAAGCAGTGTTGATATACTTTGCAGTTGCATAGCAAAAGCAGTTCAAAGGCTAACTGTCTTAACTTCAGGCTCCATCTGTAGTTTATAAAGAAAACAAACTAGAAACAAGCAAATAAGCTATTCGTTCCCCAGTGGAGTCACCATTTTTTTTATCAGGAAAACTAGTGTCCATTCAGAGCTGCTAGTCCCACTAAGACGAGTAGCTATCTTAGAAACAAACAAACTAAAGTCACTTATGTTTTCTTTATGAGAAATAGATGAGAGAGAAGCAAAGAGTACCAACCTCAGTCTTTCTCTTGGCTCCTTGCTTGTTTCCTCTCCCCTTTGACAGAGCTTTGCCACTCTTTCCTTACATGTCCCGCTTCAAAGAACATCTGTAGAGTCAAAGCAGCATAATACCATCAAAGCATAGAGATCTATAACCATAAACAATATAGGATTAGATATATATTAACCATACAAATGCATATATCAACACAAGATTCAGAGATATACAAGAATATAGAGGAAAACTCAAATAGCTTTATTGATAGAAGTAGTAGAAGAGAGGATTACAACCCATTCATCTGACCCGGCGCCATCCTCCCAGCATGAAAGCCCTTCTTCACCTCATGAAAAGCTAGATCACCCAACACTGTGATGTTCCACAGAGAAACCAACAACACTTCTTTACAAGATACAAAATTCCAGCCTCTGGATCTCTGGGATGAGGGATCGTTATATAGATGTTTGTAGGTGGGTGAGTTAGCTTCTGGGTTTTTGATTAGTGTCATTTCTCTAATATTTCTTGGTTACACTTGGAGATTTCATTATCTCTTACTCATCCCTGGGTGAATTCAGAGAGGCAAGTGTCCCAGGAGAAGTTTCTGGAAGATTCCATGATCATCCACCTTGCAAGTTGTCTCTACCATTTGTCTACTCTCACCCATGGTACCCTATAGAAGGGATTTTCAGTATGCATCACAACCCCTATGTGCATTAGGTGAGATGCATCGCACCCTGACCTTGGAGCAGGTGAGATGTTCCAAGTTTGACCAGTTCTGAGTAGTTTTTCAGGGAGAACTTCTGGGAGATGATGTAATCAGCTGACCTTGTTCCTTTAGGGTGTGTAACAACACTTTTAGGGGCTTATAAGCCCTTGGTTTATGGACATATGAGATTGGGGTTGTAGTGCCCAAATATGTCTATAACAGTAAGGCACATTTTTCTTCATCCTCCATGGATGAACCATCTCTAGTGTTTCTTCTTATCTCCTCCTGCATCAAATTCGACCAAATTCGTTCCCAATATAGCAGTTTCTCTCTTCCATTAACCAAGTCTTGGTAGCTATGCTAGCTCTTAGGAAGACCGAGGAGTGCAAGACTCACCATGTCATCATCAGCTGTCACGATCCCTACATTTCCAAGCTCATCCCTGCATGTGGTGAGCTTGTTCAGATACATAGAGATCATGTCGCCCTTTTCACACTTGATCTTTCGAAGTTTGTCCTTCAGTGTTAGCTTCCTCTAATCACTGCTATTCTGATATATATCTTTCAATGTTTTCCACATTGAAAACGGTGTCTCCTTCCCATGGAGACTTGAGACTATATGATCTCGAACTCCCTCCAGAAGGATTCTCCTTGCTCTAGCCACACATTTCTTCCATTGAAACAACTCAGCAGCACCAGTGTTAAACTACAATTAATAAGTGTTAAGCTACACTTATTAACTTCAAACCTAGATTAATTAAATTAAACCTTGTGATTAATGTTAACCAAAACCGTAACATCCAACGATTTTGATGGGTTGTTCACATGCAATGGTTAACATCACATTAACCACTGGAGTGTTGATCGTTTGATGTTACGATATTTGCATTCACATGGCATATTTTAAACCATCGCGGAGTTGGTATGTTGGATCCACCGTGGTTAATGCTAACTATTTTCAGTTTTTGGTGGCTTGTTCACATGTGGAGGGTTGGTTTGTGGGTTGTCCCTCCTAACCTGCCATTCCCATTGCCCACTTGCAATCGGAGAGGGCTCTCTCCTTTTGATTCAACCTTAGTTGATGATTTTAGGCTAGCTTTCTAGCTTCAAGGGAGTATTGATTGTGATTGGAAAGAAGGTAGGATTCTCGAACAAAGAGGCATGGTAAGGTGTGATAAGTTTCGAACCATTGGGCATGGAGTCATAGATTGAGGCATGCGAGCGTTTTCTTGGTCACAAGGGGATACGGAGCGGGATAGCCACACATGATACAATTTTCTGTCTGTTGAAAGTACGGAGTAAACATCAGGGATGAAAGGCAAAGGAGAATCATTTCATCATGCTGACAAAGAGGAGAAATGGATGAATGGGATCCAGGAGCAGTTAAGAATTCCTAAGACATGCACTCATATGTGAAAGAAACAGTGTAAACCAGATCATTTAAGAATACAAGCTCATAACTATTTCTGAAGAAAACATTGAAAAACGCAGAAATTGAACTTAAGGTGTATGGGAACAAATCTTAAGCTATTCTTTTTTCCTGCAATTTAGAAAGGCGGAAAGGTGGTAAAAAGACATAAAATAAAATAGAGGAGAGGAACACTTATTGGATCATGTAGAAGCACAGGAATTCCGTGATCATTCCTTGGCCATGAGAAAACATCAAGTTGTTTCGCAATCCATGCTTTCAGCAATCTTTGATTATGGAAATTATGATAGTTACAATGCGAGTCTCTGTTCGGAGAAAATGCTGGAAAGAAGACTGGCCAACAACCACTACCAACCAACCAACCCCTCACAACATTGCTTAGGGTGGTATTTATAAACAAAATATCGGAAAGACATCATTACAAGTGACCTTGACAGGTCTGCTTAGAACTCGTCAAAAATCTAAATGCTGCTAGAATTAAATGCAAGTAAATCTTTTTGGCTGTGCTGGGGGCAGCTGGATCAGAATAGGTGACGAGGTGGCCCTTAGGGACTAGATGCGGTGCTGCTGGAGTGATTGTGCTTTGGGGACTGCAGTTCAGCTCTGGTGTGAATTGAATGTGCAATAATTATGATTTGAGAGCTTCAAGTAGTTTCACCCTCTTTCTATGAATCTACTGGAAGATATTAAATTTTCTCTTGCTTCGGGCCGCTGCTCAAAATATTCGCTGATACACTTTGCCGCTACATTGATGGCTCCCGCCGTCGACTGATACTCTTTGACACGCTTGATGCCTGCTGATTTGATCTGATACACTTTAAACTCTGTGATTGATCTGCTGTTGTCTTTAAATCGGATCCTTTTGGCACGATCGGGTGATTTTCGGGCTTTTTCAGCGCGCAATGGGCTCAGAAATCAGAAGATTCCCTAAAGATTCCTCGAAATGGCCTATTTCCCATAGCGATGTGTGATTAGCGCTTCACGCTAATCGTGCATCGGAAACTGCCTCGGTTTCTTGATCTGGAGCTCCGAAGTGTGATTTTTCTTCCTGCGCGAAGTTTTCGGCTTTTTGGCTGCTGACATAAGCATGGTGTCGGCTGTACGGCGGATGACGTCAGCTGTGGGTCCCTGGTACAGAGCGACGTGGTGAGATACTGGAGGTAATGTGGTGAAGAGTCTCCGATGCGATATCGCGATATCGCGTCGGCAGGGAACGGGGGGATAATTGGTTTGGAGACTTGGTGCTTGCGACTGCCGATCAGCGATATCGCAATATCGCATCGGCGGAGACGGAGAGGTGAATGGATTGGACACTTGGCACTTGCGATTGCCGATAACCGATATCGCAATATCGCGTCGGCGGGGAACGGATGGGTGATGACTTGCATGAAGATGAGAGTGCGAGGTAGCGATGCGAAACGGCTTTGAGGAGGAAAGAGCAAGTAAGTGGGTGTGAAGGGCATTTGAGGTTTCGGAAGGGGTCCGATTACCTCAGAGGGATTTTATACTTTGGAAGGAGTCCATTGTATCTGGGAGGTGGTTTTGGAGGTCAGG
>APFE031492191.1:0-12604 GCA_000404065.3 Pinus taeda | reverse complement strand
TGGTTAATATGGAGATGGTAAGAAAGCGCTAAGTTCGGGAGAGTTTAGGCTGTTACAAGGGGATAGGACCATACTTTAGGAGAAAATATGGAACAACTTTGAGTAAAGCAAATCTTTACTCAAGCCAGTGTTATGAAGATGATAGACCTTAAGAGGTGTCAAGCAGATCTTGACCTCTTTTGGGGAAGTTAGTTAATGATTGGGGAGAACAGAGAAGGGGAGTCAGTTATACCTCTTTTGAGCTTTTTTGCACACAAATCCTTGCTGATTATGTTCTGCATGATATGATACCTGAAAGCCTGGAACTCGTCAGAAATTCAACAACCTCAGAACTACCTACCCAGCCTATTTGCCTAGCATTTTTTCTTCTTCTGCTTGGGGGTGCACTTAGACTTGCAAACCCGTCATTCATTTTTCTTTTGATGCTTTCCTATCTACATACTACCCTTATTTCTTCCAGAGCCTAGATTAAGCTGTTGGGCTCCTCTGCTTCTCTACCTATCTAAGGATCTGCCAAGATTAAACTGTTTGGACAGATTTACAATCTCTATATTCTAAAACAGGAAATTTAAACCTAGGGAGACCAAGATTAAACTGTTTGGACCTCCCTTTAACTAAAAATAGCGATGCCGGGATAACTTTACAAAATATGAAGGCAATTGGATGAACTTGAAGTAGCCTTCTTCACTTGGAGACTGTTTGAACAAATATGGAGCATTGCAGCAAGCAAAGTACGACATATTTGGCCTATGAAATGCCAATCATGAAAAATGAATAACCTGCTGCAGCAGGAAGCTAACAGTATGGGTTAAGAAACATGGTATAGCAGAGGTGGTTAGAGCTTGTGGATGGTATGTCAGAGGTCATGGGTTTCACCCAAACCTCCACCATAAAATTTTACTTAACTGTTTTAAGACTATTGAGGCCTTTGGGAGGTGCCATGTGGTGCCCTCTAGGCTTGCCACATGGCATTCTTCCATTGGTCCAAATAAACTAATCAAATTGTGCCAAGATACCACCTATATAACCTAATAAAATGATACCACTTATCCACTTGTGATTCTTCGTTGGCCATGCTTAGTCACTTGCGAGGTCAACAGTATGAACTACTGACTGTGCAGTGATTGACCATTTCTTTTGCAAATTTCACTTATTTAGCAAAGTGATCAGAACACAATAACTTTCTCATACGAACTTGGTTTTCACCGAAACGAGTTGCATTAGGATTTTTTTCCCGAGATGGATGTAGTCATTCAAGTTTCGAGCCATTCTATGAACTTTGATCTTTGACCTAAATACTGAGCACCTGATCAGCATCCATAGATGAAGATACACGTGATAAATCATGGATGGCAGAATCACCAAAGATGTTAGGAAAAAATGGAAGAGGCTTGAATAGAAGGGATTTATCCTTCACCGAGGGTTAATGCTCAATCTCCCATTCATATTCTTCATGAATGACATCGCAAGTTGGTTGCGCAACATTAACTTGGTTGATAGCTTGATCCTCATTCACAACAAGTGTAGAGTCTGGAATGGAAGAACACAAGACAGTGCAATCTGGAGGATCATCAGAACACAAAGATGAAGGTTGAGGTAAAATAGACATGTGACAACCCATGGGATTCACAAACAGGTATGCATGAAAATTGAGAGAAGTGATGTTGGGAGGATGCGACAATTGAATGGATGTGTGTGCCTATCCTTCCACATCACTCTGCGGTGGTGGAACTATTTGATGAGGGGATAGCGGATAGTCACTTGTGACAATGACTGTGTTCGTCTATGATTGAGCAACTCCATCACTGAAGTATGCTCAGTTGGGATTGGGCTTAAACTTTCTTTTAGGACTAACAAATTTGGTAAGATAGTACTCAAATCTATCCATGAGATACTGGAATTTCATTTGACTTTTCAGAGCTTGAAACAACAACACACAGAAGTGGTCCCAAAATTCCATAAGTGATTCATGCGAGCCCTTCCATTGTTGTAACATTTTTTGTTAAGAGGTTCTGGATCAAAATGATGGAAAGTAGATTCAATGAGATCACATAATTGATCGATTGAGTGCATGCTGCCAGGAGGAAGACTCCAGCACCACCATTGTGGAGATTTGTGAAGTGTGTATGCAAGCAGTAGGCTAACCTCTTTTGCATAGAACTCTTTTGCATTCTAAAGGAATACATAGAAGTCTTCTAAGTACTCAGGCCATGCTACTTTGCCTTCACCATCATATGTGAATTTAGACAAGAGATCAAAAAAATCTCTTGTGATGTTGAGAGGTTCAGCATGTGAAAGACATTGTGGAGGGATGAGTGTAATAAAATCCATGATAGATGTTCAAATGTTCAAAAAAGGATGAGAGGACATGCTTGTCATCTATCCGTCCTCCTAGTGCCAGCAATTTTGATGGTGCTGGACCCACCAACATGTCATGGGATCTCCCTGGTAAGAAGTCCCAACTAGACCTCAGACCGTTTGGTGTAGGAGTCCCAGTGGTGGTTCATACATATCACTTTGACTATGCTTTCGTGCAGAGGAAAGGAATATATCCCTGTTGGTAGCAAGGGCATGACATATGCAGCAAGTCAAGGAAGGTGCATGAATGGTTCTAACAAATGGAGAGTGAAGTGAGTGTGCCCCTTGGAAACCTGTGAAAGCAAATGGCTAAGAAGGGAACACACGAGCAAGGATACATCACAAAATGGAAACAAAGTAAGCTAATAATCCAAAGTGATGGTTAAACCAACAACACATTTTAGTAAGATTCATACATACTTTTACAGAAAAAGTCCATACATGCATGCATAAGCAAACAAATACATATATCATTAGAGTAAACAAGTTCGCTGAAATACAATAACAACATATGCATGAAACATGATGGCTCTATTATATTAAGAATTGGAAGTTCCAATCATATAGTATAACCATGACCAACCACTAGTCCCAATAGTGGAACGTTACAGTCACTACCGCCTGCTCTTCCAATGAGATGTACTAGCTCTATACTGTGGAGAAGCCAAGGCTCATTACAATACTCTCCAAGATTTCTCTAAGATACTCCTATCAGAAGATTGGTGGTGGGCTCTAGTATTGCAGAAATGATGCTACAACTCCTGGGACTCCCTTCTTTACTTTTATCAACCTGGTAGTTCGTAACAAACTTGGAAGCGATGGTGTTGTATGCACAAGTACTAGATCTTACTACAGACTGTCGCTTGATCAGCTGGCACAAATTCGCTAGGAGCTCAAGCCAACTTCTATGAGTTCTCAGAAGAAGCTTTTAATTGTTATGGAAGAAAGCTAACTCAAAAGAAGCTATTCTACTTGTAGAGAGAGGATGAAAGCTGAAAGGAAATGCAAACCCTAGCAAACCCTAGTTTTACCCACTAACCCTACTTTTGCAAGAAAAAGAGATGAAACTATTGAAATGGATGTCATGGACTACTGGAAAGGTAAAATGTATGTACTTAAGCTACTTCTGAAGGAAAATGTGGAAGAACCATCTATTTGTACTTTTGAGCAATTTTATGCAAAATTATTATCGTTGTGTTTTAACTATTTGACTATGCAGAGGTTTGGTGGTGAAAGGAAATGGATTTGGTTGTTGCAGATGATGAGGAAGGTGTGGAGAGGACCTAAGGAGTCCATAGTACCCTTCTAGAGAATTCCTTTGCGATCAGATTTCAAAAAATCGCTCGCATGAACTTCTACAAGAAGTCTGTAGGGGATCTATAGAAAATTCTACAAGAAGTTCTACAGGAGCAGGCCGAAAGAGATTTTTGAAGGTTTGGAGGAGGAAAATTGGTGGGAAAAGGAAAAATCAAGGTTGGATGAGGGTGTTAGAGGGTCTAGGACTCTATCAATGAAGATCAAACATGAAGGTGATGGTTGGATTGGTTCAAAGGATAAGAAAGTGATTTCGCACAAAAAAGTAGAAATTAGGGTTGTTTTGGAAAGTGTGGCAAACGAGTGGAGAAAACATTGAGAATTATACTAGAGTAGGTTGGGGGATGAGAGGATGATAAGCTGGGATGGTATTTGAGTGAGTTGCACACCTGATTCTACAAACTGATTCAAGGAGAATTAAAAAATAGATTTTTACCTATTTTAACCTAATTCTGCCCTAAAAAATAGAAAAATGTTGAACAGAATTTTATGGACAGGGAATGATGCAAGAAAGCTATGAAAACTGAACAAGGAAAAAATCCAAGCATGTAAGTACAACTAATATCAACTTCTCCAACTCGAATTCACACACTAGCAATTGCTTTGGAAAGAAAAAACAGTGTTTTGGTGGCAGCAAGAGTGCTTTGGTCTCAATTCATGGTCCCAAGGAGAGAGAAAGGAGCTCAAAGCCTACTTGGTATTCTTTTTGTGGATCTTTTCTACTGTTGTAGCAAACTAACTAATCAAACTCAAACTAAAACAACTATTCTAATCATCAAAAACAACCTAAGTAATAAAGGAAGATTTAATCTAAATAACAGAAATTATTTCGTGAATGCAATAAAAACACATATAAATACAAGGAGGTACTGGGCACTTGGGTTGGGCCCAACCCGAAGAGCTACAACCCCCTTAGAGAGATCAGTTCTAGTTCAAGGCTAAGCTCATCTTCATTGATAAAAAAATACTAGTCATATCACAAAACTGTTTACAGAAAGAGCTCGAAAATGAGTTGAATGTAGAGCTGCACTAAAGTGCGAAAATCAACTATTCAATAGCTAATCTACTGAGGCCTAAGGCCTTCTTATTATACAACTTGAGGACTCCCAACAGTCCTCCTAAACTTTAGGAACTCGGCTGCCAAAACTTGCAGATAACAGCAACTTCATTAGACCTGCTCGGCTGCCCTTGTGAGCATCGATGTGGTGGCCTTTGAACTTTGAGCTGCTGGTGGAGAACTCAAGGAAGGGGTCATTAATGTAGGAGACACCCTTCCTATAAGTCCTCATCTTGGTTTCTTTGAGTTTTGGCTGTCAATCTACTTATAAATGCCTAGTCTTGGTCCAAAAATCTGCAATAAACACTCATTAAACATCGTGGCAAAATAACTATCCCCATTCACTCAATTAACATAAATATATTAAAAAACATGCACAAAACTATGGATAAAGGTGGATTAAATGGAAACAATAAGAAAAGTGAGCCCATATAGTTACCCATTTCTGGGGCTCATCATCAACCCCCTGCTGAATGGGTTGCTCATCCTTTGAGCAACTAATCCAGTTCTTCATCCTTGATGGCCTTGACATCTTCCCTGACATCCCATGCTTCTGAGGTGATGTCTTCTTCCCTGTCATGAAATCTTGCCTTTCTGTCTACTTCCTCCCACTATTGTTGTTCTTCTTCTTCCTTAACCCCTTCCAGTAGTCCTAAGAGTAGTGGAGGACTGAACTTTAGGCCAATCCAGTTGGCCTTCAAGTTTTGCATTAACTGTTTATAAAGGGACACTCTTGCAAAAGCCTCTCTCATTCTGGTTGGGGGCGATACTCCCTGATCTTTAAGCTGTAGGATAGTGTATTCCATCTCCTCATACAAGCATGAAGACAATCATCACCAAATAATCATTCCATGTCCTCAAAATGGGCGATGGCTTGTGCTTGCCTTTCGAAATAATCTGGGAGAACTTGAGGGTTGTTGGCAAGGTGTTTATGAGCATATATTAGAGTTGAGGGGTCTTCTAGATCTGCCCTAATTAACAAGGTCTCATTCAGTTCTTTGGCTATGATTTGTTGAACTTCCACTGCCCTTTTTTCCTCATGGCTCATCCAGGAAGCCATAGCCATGAGTTCTACATCTCCTAATGCAGCATTGGGGTCCCAAAAGTTCATATTAGGTGGTGCCAAATTATGTAAGTAAAGCTCTGCTAAATTGGCCTTGTCCTCGGCCGAACTAGTAGCACACAAATGCATGAACAGACCATAATGTTGGAAAGGGATTGTGCCCCTTTGGGCCAAGGTTTTGATTTGAAACTGGATCCATTGGTCTTTAAGATACAATGCATAAGATCTGGCCAATTGTCTACATTGCAAGGCTTCCATTGCCTAGTTGGCCATGCAGGCCTTCTGGGCTTCTCTCTCCTGCAACTACTGTTTCAACATCAGTATTTCAGCTGCTGCCTGAGACTCCCTCTATTGTTGTTGTTTTATCCTCATTTCCACATTAAGGTATGTATCTTCCCTTGGCTGTTGTTCCTCTGTTGTTTCCTGACCTGCCAAAGGACCTTCTTGTAGTTGCTACTCTTCAGAAATCTGTGTTATGCCAACCCTTTGAATTTCCTATTGTTGTACCTTCTTTTTCAGCAATGCATTGTCCCCTTGTAGCTGGGCTCTTTTAATTCTTTCAGTGTGTCTCACCATTTCCAACTTCTTTCTTAATTTTATGAGAGATTTTCGGCGAAAATCACATGAGAAACCATTTGTCGATGCGTTTCAAACCAACTAGTGTGGTTCTTTCTTAATTCTTTCAGTTGTTCTTCCATGTGGCCTATATCTGCAACTCCCTTAGATTTAGCAATTTTCATCCAAGTGTGTGCTCTAACTCTTTCTTGCTCTAATTCAAAGAAAAGTGGTATAGCGAATTTATGTGGGATGATCTTCCCACCATCTATCAAGTTTTAATATGAACCCAAATTAGGCTAAGGGCTTGGTTCAGGCATCTCTTTAGTCTTGTCTTCCTCATGTGACTGTTTCACTACCCCCTCTTCCTTTTTTTCAATATCCTTTAGCTTGGATAGAATTTCCTATAGAGAGGTCTTAGCTTCCTGTAGACCTATTTTGGTGTCCATCAGTCTAATTCTTTCCTTCTAGGTGGACTTTTTGGGACTTCCTCTCTCATAAGTGATAGATATGTTGGAGGGGGATTCCTCCTTTTTCTTAGTAGGGACATCTTCAATTATTATAGGTTCTTTGATGGTGATTGGGGCTTGCCCACCTTTATCTTGGTGCTCCTTCTGGATTTAAAGTACAAGGATGCTGCTCTTTCTCTTTTTCCTTTTTGTTTTGTTGGAGTGCTTAAGGCAGTCAGCGCAGTTGCTACTTCTTTTGCCAATGTCTCAGGGGATGTTTCTTCCTGTTGATGCTCCCCTTCATCTTTTTCTATCTATTCCGTGCATGTTGTTTCTACTTGTGTTTTTGTTGTTCTGGCAATGGCTTCTCCTTTTCATTCTGGGTTCCTGCCTTGCTTGTGGTTGTCCTCTTTCTTAGGCTTTTTCTTCTTACTTTCCATTCTTTTCCTTTTCTCTGTCTTTGGGGTGATCTTCTTTTCTATTGTGGGTTTTTCAAGTTTCTCTTTTGCTTCCTATTCCTGCTCTGTTTGAATATGTGGTGTCTATTTATGCACTTCTTCCTCAATTTCCTCTTCCTCTTCCTTGCTGTCAGATGGGCTGATATCCTCAGCCAAAGTTTTGATATCATCATCTCTGAACATATTTCTAAAAGTGTCCCAAGCTATGGGAATGGTATATGTATGTTAGGCATCATCTACCAACAATTTGATGAGCCCATGGTGGGCCAGCTGGTCTGGGACTCCTGCATTTAGCTTGGTACTACATTCTATCAGAGACTAGAGGAGGAAATATGGGAGACTTGGCTTTTTAACTGGAGGTAGATCCATCCCATACCTCAATTCATGTAGTAACCTGAAGCGATAACCATAGACAATGTTGAACCTTCCTTCACAAGTGATATATTTCATTATTTGGTAGCTGACTAACTGTGGCATGTGTTTTCAAATGGGGTCTTAAGGCCATCAGAAATTCTTCAGTTACCTCATCATCATATCCATGTATTCTTTCAAAGAAAATCATCCAATTAGCTCTGTTGAAGAGGGCCACCACCTCAGGATGCTCATGTAGTTGATTGAAGTTCAAAGGATCCTTCCTCATAAAGCCTCCTAGCATGGTGCTGAGTAGTTTTTTACATGCTTAAGTGAGGAGGAAAACAAAAATTTAAAAGAAAATCAGAGACAGAGGGACAGCTGAATTTTGTTTCTTTTTCATGACCTGTAGGAGGAATTTCAATGTGCTCCTTCTCACAACACCAAATTGAAATATTTCCTTTGTTTCAAACTACTCTTACCCCAAATTTGATTTTCTGCTTGGGGGGAGAAAATATTTTTTTTTATAGAACAGAGGATAAATAACACAGGTTCTTCCCAGAGAATAACAGATATGCAATTTCAATTTTTTCCACACAAGCTGGTTTCCACGATTGCAAGTGTTTTCTTTACAGCATAATACGAAAAAGAGGAAGATAGACTTCAAAAGCAAAGAAAAAAAAAAGAGAACTGTGTAGAACTCGGGGAAAATATGCAGACAGAATTTCAAACTTCGTTCTCTTTTTTTCCAAACCAATTCTATGTTTTTAATCCACCACCTTATACAAATAAGTCCTATGTAGGGAGGTTTCCCGAGCCTACCTCGTTTTAAGCTTGAATTCTTGTAAAACTCACGGGTTTTCCTTCTGCTGGCTGTTCTCTGTAGTTCCTGTAGACGTTTTCCTGTAGAAATCATCCAGCCTCCTATAGAATGTAGCAGGGCTCCTGTAGAGACCGATAGGGAAGAGGGTTTCAAACAAATTGACAGAAAACAAGTGGAGAATAACTGGTTTGCTACTATGAAGGTGGTAGACGAACATTGTAGTCGAGAGCTTCATAACATGCAAATGAACCAAAAGGGTGGTCGAGGCTTGGAGTGCACTATACTTAACTGTTGGCATAACCCGTGATGAGGAGATGAGGTGGTCAGATGGGTATGTTATCCCCATCCGGACCATTGGTTTGATGTCAGTGTACTTATAGTTCCTCATGCCAGCTAACCGCCATCACCTCCCTTACTCCCGTTATCCATCATCACCACTACTAGTTTCAAATGCCTTCTTCCCGAGTTGACATGCCGCACGTGCTGGTTGCGTATCTAATCAGTAGTTTGAATTTCAACATGGCTCAACTGAATTCTACAATAGGGTGTGAACTGAAAGAGGGTGGATGGTCAGATAGCCACCGATTCCATGTAATTGACCATTCCATAGTTCATGCAGTTTTAAAATATTATTCATGCAATCAAGGAATAGGTTTAGGCACTTACCTGCTCAGTCGCTGGTGCGTTATGCATATTTCAGATTTTGGCACTTCATTTCCTCGTTGTTGTTGCTACTTGCGCTATGCATGCTCGGCCTTGGTGTTTTTGATGATCTCCCGTTCAAACATTGCTCTTCATACGTCCTGCTGCTCTGACCCTGTCTTTGCAGTATGTTTTTCAAAGGGATCAAATGCTATAGGAATCCTGTAGAATTTCTTGTAGCTGCTTCTCGTCTTGAAATTCAAGCTAATACATGAACAGGGATAAAAATGCTGAAGAAGGCCTTGAATGAGAAGAAATCATAGCTAAAGGGTATCAAGTAGGGATGAGTGAAATTGTTGCTACCTTGATTTGTCATTTTTTCTTTTTGTCATGTGTTTGCAGGATGTCAGAAACAAAATATCTGCATGTGGCTGTGAAGGGACAAAAACGAGTGGAAAGTTTGGTATATAGGGATGGAATGGTGGAATGGGAAGATGGATGGTGGTAAAGGGGTTCACAATTCTACCAAACAAATTTCCAACCCTCGTGTTCTATTTTAAAATGGATTTTGGCCTTCCCGTAATTTCTACAGGATCCTCCTATAAAAAACACAAAGTTTCCTGTAGGATGAGGAATTCAAGAGCAAATGAGGCGAAAAACTTGGGAAAGGATAGCAGTGATGGTATGACAGGTTGTGAAGGGTGCATGCAACCTGTTAGCACCTAAATTTGCCTTAGGCTGAAGGAAGGAAAAATTTAGGGTAACCACAAACCACGCTCAGTCTGGTAGCTAGCCCTACCAGAACAGGAGAGGGCTCTCTCCGAGTCATGCTCATCGAATAAGTAAATGATATGATCTGAGATTACTTACCGTGAAATATTGATCTTAGGCTAGTAAGTAAATATGGATGCAAGAAACAAATTTTTATGAATGACTGAGTTTCTGGGATGTTATGGGACCAACGGACAGTAATGAGCAGAGAATTTAATACATAGGCACAGATTACTTCGTGAGGCAAGATAGGTGGAAAGTCTATCAATTTAGTTTGAAATAACATGGAATTGAGAGATTTCTTAGGAGGGTGAAAAGGGCATAAGTACATGAATCCTTTTCAACAGAAGAAAAACACAGCGTGAAACTTTCCCACAAGCAGAGCAATAAAAATGAATTCTACCTTATCTTACTCGTAAAATTTCACTGGAAATGAATATGAATGAACTATGAAACATAATGAAATACATATGAAAAATAAGGAAAAACACATTTGCTACACTCACAACCACATGAATCTCATGAAACAGAGTCGCTGCCTTTCATTAATCCTTTGTCAAAATATACAATGAAGAAACAGAGTTTCTTTCCCACAGTCGCCCAAAAATTACAAGCCAACCAACCCTTTTCAAATGGTTTACATACAATAAATAGACTATGCCATGAGGAAATAGAATGACAAGAGTTGGGGAGTTTCTCAAATCATTACAAAATGGAGATGGAAATCCAACCATTAGCTACAGGTGCAGCGTTACAAAAATGAAAAATGGCTTGGGTGACCATTTGCCTTCCTTTGCCACTTGGATAAAAGAAAAAAATTTTAAATTTTTACTTAATTGCCAAAAAAAGTGAAATGTATATGAGCGGGCCCACTTGGAGAAAGTCGCGAATCGAAATTTCGCGAAACAGAGGTGAATTTGGCCCTTTTCTCTATATGCACCGCGCCACTTTGGAGGTTGTTTTGAGGTACCTATAGGAGCCCAAAATGTGCCCAAGTGTGCTTGTTGGAAAGCCTAACCTATCTACTTTCCAACCCAAGTGGAATTTCTGAATTTGGTGCTCATTTACCCCTCCACATCTTCATTCTCCCAAGACTACTTCTTGTGTGTCAAAATAGGGGTAGAGAGGTCATTTTTTGGGTGTTTTTGACCTCCTGGAGACTCAAATCATGCCTAAATTTCTTGTCCATGCACAAATAGTCATGGTTTTTCATTATGAATCCAAAAATACAAGCCATTTACAATTTGGAGCTCCCAATCCTAAGTGTCGCGCCAGTGGCGCCGCGCACAGGGAGAAAAAACCTGTATTGTGGCCCAAAATTTTGCCATGTGACCAAAATTGCCCCAAATTTCTTGAAATTTGGGCTGGAGGTTCTCTAAGAGGTACTATGCTGGGCCACAGAGGCTTCAGCCAAGATTCGAAGCTGATCTTTCTCTTCTTTCCTCTTTTTCCTCTATGTCGCTTTGCTTAATTTTGCCTTCAAGCTCCTTATCTGAGCCTTCGAACTCATGTCCCATGCCCTGTAATGATAAACCATCTGCCTTAGAATGGTTTTGTCCCTGTTAGCCTTCTCCAGCAGTCTCTCAAGGTGGATGTTGATACGCTCAAGCTCAGACTTACAATCATTGTTAATCTCTTGCTCCAAGGGAGTGAGCTCGATCCTCCTATGCTGGGCAGCTTGGCGATTCTCACGGATGCTTTGCAGCTCCATGATCTCTTGCTGGTCCTCAAGCTATTTGTTCCTCTACTCCAAATACCTGATGATCCATTTGCCCCTCTCCAAATTGAGTGACAAGTCTTGGATCTTCGTTTTCTGCTCCTGGATGGTCATCCTAAGTTTGGAACTCTCCACATCTGCATCATCATCCTGAATGAGGATGAAGTCAGCCTCCTGTTCACCTGATGGCCCCTCGTCATGCATGGGCCTCTTGCCATTGTCCTATACTTGTGTTGTCGATGCCGGAAGAGAGGCCCCTTTCACCCCGGGTGGAGATAACACTCGCTTTGCTACTGTAAACAAGTGCCTACTGCCTCTCTGATATGTAACGAATATTGGCATAGTAGTGGTCTCATGGCGCTGATACTGATGAGAAGGACCACCTATCTCATGCTTTACCTCTGATAATACATGTGAAGTGCTGAAGAGGTCACGGGAGATGAAGTCCTCCCAAGCAATGCCCTGCAATCCCAACTTATGATCCACCAAAATCAAGATAAGAGCAAAGTGATAAACACTGTTAAGTTGCTGTTGTGGGGTCTTATGCTGCATGAAGGTGTTCATCCTCTCTATGTTCCTGCAAATGAAAAATGGGAGGTTCATCATCCGCACCCTGGTAAAGTGCATGAGCAACCTGATGTGGTAGGCATATAGACGAGAGAACCTCCCCTCGCAGCTGAAGTACTTCATGATCAATTTCATGAGCGAAGCATATTCATCTTTCAAATATATGAATGGAAGACTCTCGCGAGATGCCTCAAGAAACTCGCCTTGATGTAAGGCTCATAATGTTGCCTATCCACCTTCTTTTTCTTGTTCCACTGTTCTCCAACATTCGGTATGCTGGCTGCCAATGAGATAGTTTCGGGTGTCAATGTGAAGGTGACCCTAGCCAAGATAGACTGACCTCCATGTAGGTGAGGCACAAAAAGACAGGACAACTCATGATTAACTCTAACATTAGCCACCCTTTGACAAAATTCAAAACATGATAGATGTTGGAAACATGACATGGCAAGAGGGCAGGCCTGCAATTCAGTGAGGGT
>APFE031492185.1:0-26494 GCA_000404065.3 Pinus taeda | reverse complement strand
TTCATCATTATGAGCAACAAATACTGAAGGAATATTTGATGACCCAAAGTTGTGAAACTTGTACAACCTTGTGGAATCATCAGCAATACCAGTAGCTAGGATCTGTTTAGGATCTCTTAGATCCTTGATTACAACATCATGAGGTGAAAATTCAACAATTTTACCTTCACCTGAATGAGTTATCTGATATACAGATAGAAGGTTGCTGGATAAGGTTGGAACACATAATACATCATTAAACTGGCCATTTTCTAGATGAACAGTTCCAGTCCCTACAACATTAAGAGATCTATCATCACCAACATATATATTTTTGGTGTTACAATCATGTAAAGAAGAAAACATGGCTTTGTTTTTGGCCATGTGATAAGAGGCTCCAGAATCAATGAGCCACTCATGCGAATGAGAAGAAGAAGAAGAAGATACATTTAATGCATAACCAGACTGAGATGATTGACAACGACATGCAGAAAGTGCCATTCCTGAAGATGAAGTTGAAGTTGAAGTAGAAGAATGCTCCTCATGGATGTTATGTTTCTTCATTGCGGCTTCCAAGGCTTCCATCTTCTTAAAGGATTTAGATTCTAAGTGGCCATCTCGATTACAAAAGTTACAATGTCTATCAGTCTTCTTCCATTTGTTTTTATTGGTCTTATCATTTTGTTGAAATGATCTTTCATTTTGAGACTGAGTTTGCTTAGGACCCTTGTTTGGTTTAGGACCATTCTTTTTAGGAAATGACTTCTTAGGATTTTTTACATTTGGTTGCTGCTGGGCGGCTAACGCTTTCTTGGAAGAGTTTCCAAGATGAAGAAGACCAAGATGTAAGAGTTTTTCCTGTTCTCTTATTAAAGAATCACAAAAAGAGTCAAAGGAAGGGGCCTTGTAGTCTGTTCCTTGACAAATGAAAGCTTTCCTTGTAGAATGGAAGGTGGAAACAAATACAGAGTAGGCTGGTCCCAACTTAGTAAGGATGGAATAAATAAGGTTACTATCTTCTTTCTTAACCTTAACACCTTCCAAGAGATATCTAAGGGTCTTGAATTTGGACAAGAAATCTTCAATGCAAGAAAAATTATTAGGATCCCATGTAAGCAACTCATTTTCAAGTTGATGGGCTCTAATTTCTTTTTTAATCCCAAAAACTTTAGTGATTTGGTCCAATGCTTCATGAGGAGTATCAAGTTCTGCAATATGGAATCTAAGATCAGGAGAAATAGACATCCCTATCAAACCACGTGCTTGATCTTGTCTATTTTCTCATTTTGTAGTCTTGTTTTCATCTTTTGGTTTCTTCTCTTGGTCCGTGGCTATTTTGTAGAGACCTTTACTTCTAAGTAAATCTTCCATGTAGGATATCCATTGGAAGTAGTTAGTGCTGTTAAGAATGACTTGGCATGGACTTTCCATTTTAAAAAAAACTGAAGCTGAAGATGTTGAAAGTAAGTGTTCCAATGGATAGATCTCGAAAAATTAGACTATTTAAAAAAAAACGGCTCTGAAAAAGGCTTCCGGATGAAGAAGTTATGGCTTTTTGAAAAAACTATTGTTGAAGTTGCCGGCAAAGTGCGCGAATGTGCAAGAATGAAAAAAACGCCCCCACAAAATGGAGATTTGAACCCAAGACCTCTACTCTCTTAAAATAGCTTTGAACCAATTGAGCTATACAAAAAATTTGAGAGAGAGAGAGAGAGAGAGAGAGAGAGAGGGCGGGCTTGGGTTGCGTGCTTGTCTTGAGAAAGATCTTTTTTCCTACAAAACAAAAACACAAAACCGAACACGAATATGCAAAGAAAAAACGAACCTTACAGCTCGAAGTTAGATTTAGCCAGAAACTAAATATTTTTCTCAATGTTTCTGATTTTCCAAGATCACACTAAGGTGCACGGAAAAGAGCATACGCATGAGAGAAAAAAAAAACTTACTTTCTGTTTCTGATTTGCCCAGATCGCACAGAGTCGCAGGGCAAAGAGCATCCGCAGAAATGAAAGGTATAGATCCGGTAATAAAAAAGGTAAATAAATAGAAACCGAAATAACCAGAGAGAAAATAACATTAAACTGCAGATAAACACTGTATACCTCCAGATCTTAAAAATGACGCAGATAGGGCTACCGGAAACCTTTTTGCGTGAAACGAAAGGGGTTCCTCACTGGAACAGATGCTCTGAACACAACAGAGCAGTCCTCTCGGCCCGAAAGTAGTCAGAAATATTAGATCTAGGAAACGACAGTCGCATGCAGTTCTACCGGCTTCAGATTTTGATCACCAACGGACGCGGCCCTCAAATAGCTCTGATACCATGTAGGAATTTACAGGGTAAGTTCCTCGACAGAACACCAAAAGGACACCGCTCACAAACAGATCACAGATCAATACACCAGTATTTTGACGTGGTTAAAACCCTCAGAGAGGGAAACAATCCACGGCCTGCGCCAACGTGGCTACTACAGGCAATTTATTAATAAAAGAATGAAAATTTACATAAGCTTCTCTCATGCACTGTTAACCTACAAATGACCCTCCATGCGCTTTAAATAGAATTCATGGACCAATCGGGTGTCAAGCCACGGATCAAGTGTCGGTAATACCGAGGAGAGAATGAACCGTCGGATCACTACATATCGTGACCGTCGGATTGTATGTTACAAAATGTACAACGGTAAAGAAACACACTTTACCTAACTCTATACTAGATCAAGTTGAACTTAACTATTTCCTATGTGTCGGAATATCCTAACAATATATAGCTAAGGGTGACGCTTGACCATTGTGACTCTTGGAATACCCTCATGACTGTTCAACTTCCAATGACTTTTCAACTGACATGACTCTTCAACTTCTTGTGTGTGTCCATTGGACTTAAATTTACATTACATTGAGTTACAATGAATATGGCCCATAGTGGTGATGTGTCCAAGATAACTCATGACCCAACTCGACATGACACTGCTAACATGTATTGGCTCACTGTGGTGCTCATGTCAAGTTGTTGTGATGTTGAGTGATGGATATACTCTTGGTGTACTTTGTCTTCTCCTCCACCTGGCAAAGTGATGTGAGGTCTTCAATGGTCTTGGTATTGCTTGATGTTTCAATGCATGTGTTCCTTTTTCTTGTTGCTTGTTTCTTGATATGCTTGGTACATCTGTCCAGTTGCAAGCAAGTCTTCTAGCATGTGCGCTCCTTCTTCATCTCGTAAGTCGTCTCACCATGATCTATTAGTGTACCTATTACTACAATTCACTCATGATGGGATGACATCAAATCCAAAACCTCCTAGTCTAGCATGATGCATTGTTCTCACGTTCTAGGTGACAGGGAGGGAGGACAACTTACTAAGACAACGCAAAATGCAACTCATGTTGGAACAAGGAACTCCGCGAGGACAGCCTGCACTATCAGGAAAAACTGTGCAGTGACCACTGGGAGACATAATTGTGTAGTGAAGGACACCAGTGGCAGCTGCAAGGTGGGACCCTTAGGGGGGCACTTCTACGCAATTCTTGGAGGGAAGAAAAGACAGGGTTGCAAGGGATCTACTGGGCAGTTCTACACAATTTCTGAGAGTAGTGTAGGATGAGAAGCAGAGGGTTAGTTGGGAATGTCTGTATAACTTTGGAGAATAGTGCAGAGAAAGGAAGCAGAGGACCTGCTAGACATGACTGCACATTTTTCAAGAGCAAGGCATGACAGAGCTACAAGGGACCTGTTGGGAAATACTATGCAATTTTGCAGAATAGTGCAAGACAGGAAGCAGAGGGTCAACTTTGCATGTCTGTGCAATTTTGGAGAATAGTGCAGAGCAAGACAATAGAGGACTTTCAAGACATGGCTGCACATTTTTCAAGAGAAAGGCATGACAAGGCTACAAGGGACCTACTGGGCATGACTATGCAATTTTGGAGAACAGTGCAGGGCAGGTAGCAGAGGGCTTGCTAGACATGTATGCGTATTTTTTGAAGGCAATGTAGACAAAGGTAACAGAGGACTAGTTGGGCATGTTTGCGCAGTTTTGGAGGATAGTACAGACCCAAGTCTCAGAGCAGTGCATGCTTCTAGCAGAAAAGAGGGAGGCATGATGATTGTGCCTGAGATATGCACAGTTCAATTTGGACATGGAGGTAGTCTTCTGCGTTGTCCTGGGAGACAAATAGGTTGTTTACTTCCAGGATTGTGCAATGCAGCAGACCTGGAGGACAGCCTCAAGAACTATGCAGTTCTAAGCAGCAGAGCAGGGTCACTAAGGGCTGATATGGCACAGTGCAACTCAATCAAGGTCCAGTGGAAGAGGGTTGTTCGGTCAGATAGATTTTCAGGAAAATGGTTATGTGTTGAAAGCAAGTGAACTTGTGCAGAATTGACATCTTGATCACACACTTAGCAAACTTTGATGATGAGACAACATAGACCACTAGGACAACAAGACAAAACATGCCCTCGATGAGACTGTATTAGAGATGAGAGCGACAAGCATGACACTTGAGATATACTTTCAGACGACCTTGACGACACTTGCACGAAAATGCTTACAACTTTGTGTGTGAGTACGATGGATGTTGACATAGCGAAGACAACCCAAACACACAAAGACAAACCTTCAAAATCACCAGAACAAGATCGCAAGATTGACAAAGCAATCAATATGCCAAAAGACAACTGTTGGTCAAACAAGCAAAAGGGGTGAAAAGACTTCACAAGAGCTCATGGGGTGAGCTCGAGTGTTTGTAACCATCGAAGGAAAAACCAAGGAAGGCTTTGAAAGTTTTATGCAAGAAAATATTTTGTAGGGTGTTGCAGCTGCTACAACACTTGGTGACACACTAGTTGAATACCAGCTTCTCTGTTTTTGTTCATTTACAATGCAAGGACTTCGCCTTTCAGGGAGTATTGATTCATTGTGCGGATCGCTTCGACTTCCCCACTTACCCCATGGACAAACATGGTTCACCTTGTACTAACTCAGTTGAACACAACACAAGATTTAGCCAGATCACAGTGTTTCAAATCGGGAAGGGTAATTTGGCTCATGAGATTTATTTTTTCAGAGTATATTTTTTCATCTTTGGTGTTGCTCCGCTTCCAGCAGGCCTAGATAGTACCCTAGCAGAGTCACACAGGAACACAAGAATTTCTCCAATGCCAATGAGCCTAGTCAGTACCCCGGTGAATTTTCCTGCTTCACCTCTCTGTGCAGAAAGCATATCTCTTCTTTCAACTTCGATATTTTTTTGAAATAGAACTATGCATAGGCACTATTTATTTTTGGGGCGGAAGAGGGATCCCAACTTATTGAGAGCAGGAGAGGTTGTCCCTTCAGAGAACCACGTAAATACCTTTGATTTAGGTTTGCTTGTTTAGATTTTCCCCTTCTCTGTTTCTAATAGTCGGACAAGCTTGAACACACCAGAGCAGAAAACTAAGTCTAGGCATGAGGTTTCCCAGACTGGACACAGGTTCATGGTTTGACCAAAATTTTCCTTATAGTCGGATCTTATTTTCTATCAAGACTTCATCGGCCAAAAGTTATAACTAAACACAAAGAATATTGACACAAGACTGGCCAAGCATTGCAGTGTCACAAGACTCTTTGAACTTTAGCCACATACCCATTCAGAAGCCAGAACACAGGTCCAGGCACAACACTTATTCACGTAGTGCACACAAATGAACAACTCAACATGAAAGGAAAAACAAGATGAGAGGAAAGGCGTACACAACAAGGAAATAAAACCAGAAGACAAAAAAACAAAATGACTAAATCAACAAGATGTAAAATAAGAAAATCGTGACAAACTACAAGTGTGAGATGAGTGAAAGGAAGGGAAAACTAAGAAGAAACTAATCCTACTCCTATCCTAATAGATAAACGGTTGGGGTTACGTGAAATGAAATTTCCAATGAAGCCATCGTAATCACTCTTGTCTAGTCAATTTAACGTCTTAAATTACTCTACATAAATTATCAATCCGGGTATCGCAAACTGATGAAGTGTGGTGCACTATATGTGCTTAGTTAACATTTCTCTTACTTCGTTGTTTTATAGTTTATGTTGTTTTTGGGGGTTTTGTTTCTCATGCTTAAGGAAATTAATCTAAGAAAAACTAATCTACTGTGAACTCTAATGCTCCAAGCGCCAATTGGAAAATAGGAGGACTACTTTCTTGGACTATTTTGTTAAGCATAGATTACACAGTTAGATAAGCTAATTTGAAATGGAAAGCAAATACAAAACATGTAAAGGAAAACTAATCTACTGTGAGCTCTAATGCTCCAAGCACCAATCAAAAAATAGGAGGACTACTTTCTTGGACTATTTTTTTAAGCATAGATTACACAGTTAGATATTCTAATTTGAAATGGAAAGAAAATACAAAACATGTAAAGGAAAACTAATCCACTGTGAGCTCTAATGCTCCAAGCACCAATCAGAAAATAGGAGGACTACTTTCTTGGACTATTTTGTTAAGCATAGATTACAATCAACCGGTTGAACACACTTGCATGAATTAAAATTGCATTAATGGAAAATCTAATTTATCAAACTTAAAAGCAATAAAATGACATAATGAAATCAAAGCAAAATTACAAAATAAAATCTACTTTACCTTACATTCTAATGTGCTCCATGACATTTGCTTCACATCTCCTTCCATGTTGAGAACATCAAATCTTTATTCAAATTCTTCAAAATTACAAAGTACAACAAAGCTGTCTAAAGCTTCCAAAGCCATCTCACAAGATAACAAGCTTAAGAACTAACAAGCTAACAAATGAAGGAGAGAGATCTCCTATTTATACAAAAATATTAGAATCCATCTCATTAATGAGAGTCCATGAATCTCTCCCTCGACCTCTAGAGTCCTAATCAAAATAGGAACTGATAAGACACATGTCTTTTTAGATTTTCAATACAATTAGGAGATGTGACACATATCCTCATGATCCCATGATTCTTTCCACTCAAATTCGAATTTGGCCTTAGAGTACCACATAAAGGTCTTCTAGAAGCCTCATTTTGACCTACACATGTCAACAATCTCAACCCACTTGTTAGGTATAAGCATATGCACATTATTTTCTAATTTTTAGCCATAAATTCACTTAAAAGGCTTAAAATTAATAAAGATTGGAAAAACATAAATGTGGCCCAATGATAATGAAAGTGGGATGAATGTGGTGACATAGTAGTGAAATGGAGGTGATATAATGGACATAATAGTGAAAGTGTAATGGAAATGAATGACATTTTCAAGACTCAATATACCCCCCAACTGAAGCTATTGCATGTCCTCATGCAATATATATTACATTAACTCTTTTGATCCTTGAGCTTTGGCTTAACTTTGCTGATATCATTTGATAACTTCATATTTTGGCAAGTGTTTTACTGAATTGCACAATGGTTGGTTCTTGGTGTACAACCATTTTTTTTTTTTTTTTTGCTTTGCTATTTTTTGATCCTTGACTTTGCATCATATATTTTGATTTGTTAAGCATATCTTATGGATTGCATGGGTTTTCTGTGTGACAACCATGATTTTGTTTGTATCCAATTTATCCTTTAAGCACTTTTTGAAAAGCCATTGTATGCTCATAATAACAATGTAATAGTTAATATATGTGGGAAGTATGTGGGCTCCTGAATATGATATGGACATGGAAAAATATGAAGATGAATGCATTCCCCCCAACTGATGGTATTAGCAATTTTATGAAATGAGGAAGAGAAATGTTTTTCCAATAATTATCATTCTAGATTTTTATGGAATTCTATGGTCAAAAGTTAGAAAATGACATACCTTAAATTACCCTTTGGAATGGATGATTTGTATGTGTGGTGGTTGCAAAATTCTGATCATATTCTTCTTCAAGTGGCTGAATAAGAGGAGTCATGGATAAAGAGTTAAGATGACTTTTTATTGCTTCTATTAAAACTTGTTGAATCTACTCCAAAATGTTGAAAATAATAGTCTTCATGTCTTCAAAACTCATTGGCACAATTCCTACTATGTGAAAAAAAATGTTCTGATGTCGAACATAGCAAGAAATTTTTGACTTAGTGGCCATTAATGGATGCCACTAGTCAACACGAGAACTCTCACCATTGATGACAATGAGAGTCAAGATGCCCAAACACATCTTGCTAGGTACGAATAGTTTTGTTAATGTCGAGTCACCTAGAAGATCTGATGAACAAGGGACATTAATGTATTCCCATTGTTTGTCAGCATGAGGACTTTCCATTAAGACATGCAAGCCTCAAGGGGTCTTTACAAGGAACTTAGACTCAAAGGACTATGGACTCAATAATTTGCATTGAAGCAGGGCTTATTTGCGGAATGAAAATGACAGGAAAGGGAAGATGAAAATTGAAGATGGCAGTGGAGAGAAGAAATGGTAATGGGAAATAAGCATGTGAATGAGTCTCTTGCTTTTATTTGTGGATTATGAATGGACAAAAAGAGATGGAAAAAGTATGTGAATGTAAATGGAAAGTATGAAGTGAAATGAGGTGAATGGTTTATTATGAGGTATGGATGTGATGGAGACAATAGTATCTGAAAGTTTTTCAAGTGTTTGGATCTGATTTTGCATCAGCATATTTCCTCTTTGTTGTTGATCATCCTCTTATGAAACAAATTGGTTTCTTAGAGAGACACCATTCTCTTATAGTCATTTGTCCTTCCTCTTGGAACCTGCAAAAAAAACTAGTACTTCTTCTATAATTGAATGTAAGATTATCAAAGGAGAGAGATGGCCAATCTCTCCAGTTATGATATTTACACACAAAACTAAGAATTTGTATTAATGAAACAATTTATCAAAGAAAAAATCAAAAGAATTTATACCTGTTTTGGAATTAGCGCCTCAAGTCGATGTTGCTTCTTTTCAGCAATTTATTTCATTATTAACCATTTCAAACTCTAATGATGGATTTCTCATTGTGTAGATCTTGTTGAGATCTTTCCAATGATACTTGAATCATCAAAATCTGATTTTGTATGAGAAAGTTAGGCTGATTTGAACAATGAGGTTTTTCAGCTGTGGAATTGGAGAACAGCTGCGGAATTGGACCTTAGCTGCGAAATGTGCATGATTTCTATGGCTAAAAATATTAAATAAAAAGTTAGTCATTCATCTTTTATCATTAGTCCAAAATTAATCAATACCTTCAGAAAAGTGAGCAAATAACTTATTCATTTCATTGATTCAAAATTATTATTTTTTTCTTGATATGCGGTGACTTAGTGTGCCGACTAATGTGGCGACTTAGTGATAACGCACACCTTGGATTTCCTTTGACCGAGGTCTTTTTCATTGAATTGGATCAAATAAATAGGACACCATCCATGTACTGAAATTTTCCCAGCTACCCATGTGGTTCATTTCGTCTCTTGACACCTATAACCTATAGAAGTATGAAAATGGCTACAGAATTTCCAATTAGCTGCGGAATCAGGCTGCATTCCATAGCTAAAAGACAGTCAACCATCAGTTTTCTGATTTAAGTTATTGGAAAAGAGATTTTATGTAGCCAAGTACCAAGGATAGAGAGCCTAAGATCACAGCTGGCACACAAGACCAATTATTCATGATCTTCTCTGCTATTTTTCAAAAAGCATTCTTCACTGTCTGCCTGAAAAATAAAATTCTTGTAAATGGTATATGAAGAAAATTAGTTTTAATGATGAAAATATATCAGATTAATGGAAATGTATGATTTTTTTCAACAGCTTTGATGACTCCTACAACAATTGTTTGACGCATATCCCTAACTGCCCATTTGATCTAGCTAAAAAAATTCCAAGTCCAAGTGTGTTCAACTGATTTAGCTCTCCCAATGAACCCCATCATTTTTCTTCTCGGCTACTCTTCATAATTCCCTTCACTGTTTGAAAAATGGAGTGACTGCATGGATAGAAATCAGACATTTATGGATATGGAAATGGAATGAAAATGTATATGGAAGCAGATGACTGTGACTAAAGGAACTGTATGTACAGAATATGTGAAAACAGAGTGACTATATGTGAACACAGGGTGACTGTTATACACAGGTAGTATGAAAATGGAGTGACTGTGTATGCAAAGATGCTACGGAGATATGAAAAGGGGAAAAAAACTTGGTGTAATGAACAACTAATAAGGGTTTAAGAGTCGTATGCAATCAGCTTACGATTCACAAGAATCCATGTGCTTCTCTGCTATTTTTTTAATTCTCTACATTGTCTGTGTGGAGAAAGCTATGCAAATGGCAGTGGTATATATGAAGCAAAACAATTACAGAGATGAAAATGGAATATCAGAGTACCATGGAAAGAAGGTGATGGATATGGAAATGAAACATGGAGGGTATACGAAAAACGGAGTGGCTGTATGCATGAGAAAAAAAAATAAGGAGGTTGTAAGGACTGGTGGTGTTGCACACGTAGATAGAGTAGGAAAACAGAGTGATGTTGAATGAATAATCCAAGCAATAGGAATGTAAAAGATTCGTATTCAACTTGGTCAAGTTATACAATTAGTCGTTAAACAGGTGGAGTAGAGAAGTTTGGCTGAAAATGGCAGATCAGTTTGGAAGAGTCGTACTCAATTGGCATACGTCTTGTTATAATTAACCGTTAAAACAATGAAGTGTGAGTTTATTAAAGATGGAAGGCATGTAATCAGGTTTTATATGCCAGCACATAGTTGATTCCCAAATTGGAATTCCCTACCCCAGACAGCTGAATTAAATCAAACTATCAGTTCATTAATTGAAATTCCGTTTTTTTCTCTCGCGGCTTGCAAAAATGGGCTTCAAAGAACTGAGAAATTCTCCCAAACAGCCACGAATTTCTTAAAACCATTTCTAATTTATTTAATTGACCCTATTACCGAAAAAACCCATGTTTTATTTTTTCCAAATTCGTCTCTGTTTGGCCAAATCGTGCATTTGAAGTTTGACATTTTTTCTTGTTTTGCGCTTTTTTCCAAAATTGCTGTGGCAAATGCATTTTCTTCAGGTTTGCAATATCTACAGTAGCCAGTGGCAGCAAGTGAACATATTTTACAGTAACTATCCCATGTTTTTATTGAAACAGCTAAATCTTTCACATGTTGAGCTATGGGTAGTTTTGCAATTTTCAGCACAGAGAATAGCCTCTGTTGCTTCATCGACGACTGGATCAAGAATAGAAACAACTGTTGTAGCATAAGATGGTTTAACTTTTGCCTTGATTGGCTTTCCTTCCCTTCCTCCAGTGCAGCATTACTTCAAACAAAGGTGCACTCTCAGAATAATTTGATCAAGGAATTATAAATCGATTAACCCCAAATTCTAAGTCGACGATTACATCAGACTCCTGAGAAGTTCTTGGTTGATGAATTTGAGCTTGTCAAAGATATAATTTGTTGATTCGAATGTGCTTTCCCATTATTTTAAAGCCAAAATGAAGACAATGTCTACAAGTAGGGCAGGAAGAGTTAGAATGAATCCATTTGTCTACGCATTCTGTGTGGAAGCCATGGTTACAATTCAGCAACATTGTGGCATCTCCTGTCATGAATTCTGCCAAATAGATAACGCACTCTATTCCAAGCTATGGCATAATTATTTGAGTCGATCTTAGTTAACTCCATAGATCCGCAGGTTTTTTTTTATTGTTTTTTTTAATGCTTTTGCAGGTTCGTTTTAAGGCCAAAGCTTGAACAGGGATGCAGATTTTCTATTAAGGCCACAGTGAAAGCTAAGATTGAAGATAACCATAGATTTTTTTCCTTTTTTTTTTTTTGAAATTGTGAAATTTTATAAGAATGATTAATGATTTTCAATTTCAGGTAGGCAAAAACTTAGAGTAAAATATACTAAAAACAAGACTTTGACTGAGGACTTAAGCTGATTTTTTTTATCAATTTGGGCTGGGTGACAAGGATAGGATCCATGTTGGGACAATTCTGGAGATGCCCATGTGGTCAGTTCCTTCATTGGATGCCTGTAACCTGCTAAACCTTGAAATTAGCTGCGGAATTCTCAGTTAGTTGCGGAATCAGGCTACACTCCGCAGCTAATTTGTAGAATCTTATTAAAACAGGGCACAGTGTTTTGATGACCACTACTAACTATAACCAGTCAATCTTGGACAGCTGAACCTATCAAAGCAGTTGGGTTTCATTTTTTTTTCATTTTTTCTTTTTTTTTAACATAACAATTCTTTTTCTGATCCTCTAGATCACACAAAGTGCAGGAGGAGAACATACTCATGAATTATTAATTATTTTTTATAACAATTCCTTTTCTGATCCTCCAGATCACACAAAGTGCAGGAGGAGAGCATACTCAAGAATTATTAATTTTTTTTTTACATGTAAGAAATAAGGTCTCCTAATTACACTTCCCTGGCAACGACACCAAAATGTCTAGTCAATTTAACGTCTTAAATTGCTCTACATAAATTATCAATCCGGGTATCGTAAACTGATGAAGTGTGGTGCACTATATGTGCTTAGTTAACCTTTCTCTTACTTCGTTGTTTTATAGTTTATGTTGTTTTTGGGGGTTTTGTTTCTCATGCTTAAGGAAATTAATCTAAGAAAAACTAATCTACTGTGAACTCTAATGCTCCAAGTGTCAATTGGAAAATAGGAGGACTACTTTCTTAGACTATTTTGTTAAGCATAGATTACACAGTTAGATATGCTAATTTGAAATGGAAAGAAAATACAAAACATGTAAAGGAAAACTAATCTACTGTGAGCTCTAATGCTCCAAGCACCAATTGGAAAATAGGAAGACTACTTTCTTGGACTATTTTGTTAAGCATAGATTACACAGTTAGATATGCTAATTTGAAATGGAAAGCAAATACAAAACATGTAAAGGAAAACTAATCTACTGTGAGCTCTAATGCTCCAAGCACCAATCGGAAAATAGGAGGACTACTTTCTTGGAATATTTTGTTAAGCATAGATTACAATCAACCGGTTGAACACCCTTGCATGAATTAAAATTGCATGAATGGTAATCTAATCTATCAAACTTAAAAGCAATAGAATGAAATAATGAAATCAAAGCAAAATTACAAAATAAAATCTACTCTACCTTATATTCTAATGTGTTCCATGACATCTACTTCACATCTCCTTCCATGTTGAGAACATCAAATCTTTATTCAAATTCTTCAAAATTACAAAGTACAACAAAGCTGTCTAAAGCTTCCAAAGCCATCTCACAAGCTAACAAGCTTAAGAACTAACAAGCTAACAAATGAAGGAGAGAGATCTCCTATTTATACAAAAAGATGAAAATATATCTCATTAATGAGAGTCCATGAATCTCTCCCTCTACCTCTAGAGTCCTAATCAAAATAGGAAATGATAAGACACATGTCTTTTTAGGATTTCAATACAATTAGGAGATGTGACACATATCCTCATGATCCAATGATTCTTTCCACTCAAATTCGAATTTGGCCTTAGAGTGCCACATAAAGGTATTCTAGAAGCCTCCTTTTGATCTACACATGTCAACAATCTCAACCCACTTGTTAGGTATAAGCATATGCACATTATTTTCTAATTTTATAACCACAAAATTCACTTAAAAAGGCTTAGAATTAATAAATATTGGAAAAACATAAATGTGGCCCAATGATAATGAAAGTGGGATGAATGTGGTGACATAGTAGTGAAATGGAGGTGATATAATGGACATAATAGTGTAAGTGTAATGGAAATTAATGACATTTTCAAGACCCAACAACTCTCAACCTGCATCCATAAATATAAAAGCGATTAAAACAAATAAAAAGTAGTGTGCAACAGAAAATAAAAAAACTTGAACAAGTTGCACACGTAAAGGAAGGTATTTTCTGTGGGCAGAAAGATGCATCACAACCACCCAATACATGTTCTTACCTCTTTGATGGATACCCTTTCTAAATAAACATCAAAAACTTCTTGCAAATGCGTCCTCATCTGCATCGAGCTTCTAAGCAAGCGCGAGGAAGGATTTAAGCTTGTTGCCTACAACATGGCTTGCCAAGTAAGATTTTCCAGCCATTCAGCGATTGGATCATAAAATTCATGATGGTTGTTTAGAAAGCTTCGTGGTATTTGAAAATGGATTTCTGATTCAAGAGACAAGGTCATGATGGAAATCTGGTATGGAAAGATAGATTTTATCATTCTCAGCAGTCATGCAAAGAGAGTGAAGACCTGCCATAACCATCAGCGAAGCTTGAAGTGCCTCACCTGCTTGACAAAAATATGAAGAGAAAGATGGTAAACAATGAAGATCAGAGAGTTGCAAAGCTACTGTCATCGGATGTGCTGAAGGAAAGTGATAAGCTGAATGACAGTCACCCAAGATAGAGCAATGATCAGATGAACTAATTAAGACATCATATTCCTAGTTTGCAATGAACAAAGAAAAATTCATGTGAACAATCTACGAACGCTCCGAATAATGGAACAAAGTTCGTTGTGAGATAGATATGACAGAAAGATTTGCAGTGCAAGGTTCGCAAGAAAGCCAAGGGTCTAATCATGAAGAGGGAAATTTGATAAGTATGATTGCGTGAAAAGAGAGCCTTTGAGATGATCAACTTCAAAATCCCATGATTTCATGATAGATGAACATTCCCAACCCAAGTTTGACGTGAGCGATTTGCATGAAGACAGATGCACTGTGACAGATTCATGAATTTGGTCATAAGTGAAATTTTAAAAATTTGAGAGATCACATTCAGAATACCAAAAATTTTTTACACGTGAATTCACATCGAGTGCAACCATGCATATAGAAGGATTGTGCATGAGAAACCATATTTGATTTGGTTCTGGGGGATTACCAGAGTTATGAGGTCCTGACATAACCATCAACAAACGTTGAAGTGCCTCGACTCCCTGGCACATCCCGAAACTTTCCAGAATTACAAAATCACATTTTGAAGCATGAACTAGAACATGCATGGCTTGAGGGTGCCTTTTGTTTTTGATTTCAAAATTTCTCTCAGGATTACAACCATCTTTGTCACAGGTTGCACCAAATTTTTCAGCTTTAGCAAGCTGACTTGAAGAGTTGTCTTCATGCAAGAGAATAGATGACGGGGAATGGGAAGTACACTTTGTGATTAAATTTTTTTCATCATGGATAGCCTCACTGCCTTGTGTCAAATGAGGAGATAGCTCATGCGATGAAGAAGCAAGAGAACATGGAGTATCTACGAAGCATGTGGATGTGTTGTGAATGGTAGGACACACGGGAAAGTGAGGTGAAGAGGAACTTTCAATATGAATGTCTTCTTTAACTGGAGCACATTCTAGATCTGAGTTAGATTCTTCATGAGAAAATGAAAGATCACATGATGTGCTTGGGCGTTCATCACAACATATGGAAGTATGGGAGTGATGACTTCCCAAGACTGGGGGTTGATCAAAAGAATTAAATGTACAGGATGTTCCACTGAGATTAGTAGATTGAGAATCATTCAAGAATGGAAGCTCATTATTTAGATGTGCACAATTTTGAATTAGAGAGGGAATATTGATAGTGTCCTCACCTTTCTTCTCCTCTTCCTGTGTAATGTGATTGCCTTGCGCCTGATCGCAATTTGAGCCAACAACTTGAGAATCAAGAGAATGTGCACAACTGACTGGTGGAATAGATTGATCAAGTGAGTCATCGTACAAGGAGTCATGACTTGTAGATGATAGAGAATGGCAGAGATGAAAATCATATTCGAGCCTTTAATTATGAACGGTGATGTCCTATTACAAAATGGAGGAACGAGTCTTCGCTATAAGCTTCTTGAGCCCTTTTAGAACTTCCTCGATAGAAGCGGGAGATAGATGAGAAGATAATACGTGGACATGTTGCGCAGTTTTCTCAGCTTTGCAATCACCACAAGGGGGCACCCACATCAGGACCGGAAAAGGAGGAGGAAAAGGAACAAACGAGGTGTTGGGCTCCTCCTCTGCAATCTAAGGTGCCTTTGGTTTGAAAGTGTTGGGGTGGAAGGTAAATCAGGAGGTTCACCATATTGAGAACTATGAACCATGCGTTTAAACTCTTCTCTCAAGAAGTCAAAGTTCACAAGTTGTTCAGGAATTTCGTAACAAAGGTGAAGTAAGTGATTAGGAAAGTCCTCAAGTGATTCGTTAGGCTCCATACTTAAACAACAATTTTTTTCATGGAAATCCCGGTGGCTATACTCATCGAACGTTTTAATCATCATTTCGGAAAGCTAAGCAAATGTATCGATAGAGGAAAAGGGTAATGTGTAACACCAATGTTGAGCACGACCTTTGAATGTGAGGGTGAGTAATACAGACCAAACATCTTCATACTCTATCTTGTGGCGTAGAAATTTTTTTATAACTTGGCGCACATGCGCACGAAACGATGGTTCACCCTCACCACTGAACTTTAAGTTGGACAGGTCATGGATAGCTTCTGTGGGGATGGTACATTTGAACTTTGTAGAAAGACATCCCAGGATTATGATGTCAAGAAGAGCCATTTTTAAATAAGAGATTCAAACCAGACTCTACGGGAACAGCGTATCATCTGGCCCTCCTTCTAGAGCCATTTTGTTGACGGTGCTAGACCTGCCAACAAAGAAGATCTCCCTGATCTGAAGTCCCAACTAGACCTCACACCATTTGGTGTAGGAGTCCCATTTGGTATGAAGGCTAGATTTCCATATACTTAGAGATATGCCTTGGCTCTAGCTATTAGCACATGAGAGTGTTACGCTAGTATCAAAAACATCAAGGTGTGTGTGCCTGGTGAGTGCGTACTGTAACTGTGTCAAGGTTCTCTTACTACAAAGAGTGAGAGTAAATTGAGCCTATAAATGAGAGGTAGTAGTACCACCTGGGAAGAGACACATGCAAACCAAAAAGGTCTGTCTAGCACCCAATGGAATAGTCCACAGCGGATGCCACAGTTGTTAAAATCGAGCTGAAGGGGACAACACGTAGACCACCCAGCAGAGTAGTCCACACGGATGTGACGACCATTATAACCAGAAAACAAATATGGTCTATCGAGTGTCCCACAGAGTAGTCCACAAGGATGTGAGAACGGTGATAGCCAATACATAAAGGTGGTCTGTCTTGTATCCTATGGAGTAGTCCATAGGGATGAGACCATGTTGATAAGAAATACAACACATCTTCAACAACGTGAGTACTAAAATAACTAAAGTAGTTCAACTATCTTAGGACAAGTTAAACAAACATGCATTACAAATGTTTAAAGAATAGTCTTACAAACATCTACAAAACATGCATGAAAAACGTGTTGGCATTATCACGCTTTTGAATTAAGCAAAAGCCCCAAGACACATATGTACATCATACATCAGAGCCACTCCTCGCTCCTCAAAGAACATACTATAGACTCTCAAGGCTATGTGGGAGGAGCCAAGGTGAAAATTCCTTGCTCATACAATGGGAGGTGTATATATAGCCAAGGGTGATGCTTGACCCTTGTGACTCTTGGACTACCCTCATGACTGTTCAACTTCTAATGAATTTTCAACTAACATGAATCTTCAACTTCTTGTGTGCATCCATTGGACTTCACTTTAAATTACATTGAGTTACAATGGATATGGCCCATAGTGGTGATGTGGCCAGGACAACTCATGACACAACTCGACATGAAACTGTTGACATGTACTGGCCGACTGTGGTGTTCATGTCAAGTTGATGCAATTTTCAGTGATGGATGTACTCTTGGTGTGCTTTGTCTTCTCCTCTACATGGCATAGTGTTGTGGGGTCTTCAATGGTCTTGGTCTTGCTTGATGTTTCCATGCATGTGTTCCTTTTGCTTGTTGCTTGATATGCTTGGTGAGTTCGTCCAGCTACAAGCAAGTCTTCTAGCATGTGTGCTCCTTCTTCATCTAGTTCTTCGTCTCACCATGATCTATTAGTGTACCTATTCCTGCAATTCACTCATGATGGGATGACATCAAATCCAAAACCTCCTAGTCTAGCATGATGCATTGTTCTCGTGTTACGAGTGACAGGGAGGGAGGGAAACTCACTGAGATAGTGCATAGCGCAACTCAGGTTGGAATGAGTAACTCCAGGAGGACAACATTCACTGTTAGGAAAAACTGTGTAGTGACCACTGGAAGACAAAATTGCGTAGTGAAGGACATAGTGGCAGCTGCAAGGTGGGACCTTGAGGGGGGAACTTCTACTTAGTTCCTAGAGGGAAGACAAGACAGGTTTGCAGAGGATCAGTTGGGCATGTCTACACAACTTTGGAGAACAGTGCAGAGCAAGGCAATAGAGGACCTTCTAGACATGACTGCACATTTTTCAAGAGCAAGGCATGACAGGGCTACAAGGGACCTGCTGGGAAATACTACGAAATTTTTGAGAACGGTGCAAGACAAGAACCAGAGGGTCATCTGGGCATGTCTGCGCAGTTTTGGAGAATAGTGCAGAGCAAGGTAGCAAAGGACATTCTAGACATGACTGTGCAGTTTTCAAGAGAAAGGCATGACAGGGATGCAAGGGACCTGTTGGACATGACTGTACAATTTTGGAGAACAGTGCAAGATAGGCAACAGAGGGCCTGCTAGACATGTATGTGCAGTTTCTAAAGGTAGTGTAGAGCAAGGTAGAAGAGGACCAGTTGGGCATGTATGCACAGTTTTGAAGGCCAGTGCAGACCCAAGTTTTAGAGCAGTACAAACTTATGGCAGACAAGAGGGAGGCATGATGACTATGCTTGAGAGATGTGCAATTCAATTTGTACATGCAGGCAGTCTTATGCACAATTCTAGGAGACAAATAGGCTGCTCACTTCCGGGATTGTGGAGTGTAGCTGACCTGGAGGATAGCCTTAAGAACTACATAGTTCCGAGAAGTAGATCAATGTCATTGAGGGTTGATATTGCACAGTGCAGCTCAATCAGGGTCAGGTGGAAGAGGGTTGTCCGATCAGACATATTTTCGGTAAAATGGCTAAGTTTTGAAAGAAAGTGAACTTGTGCAGACTTGACATCGTGATCACACACTTAGCAAACTTCGATGATGAGAGAACATAGATCACCAGGACAACAAGACAAAACATGCCCTCGGTGAGTTTGTCTTAGAGCTGAGAGCGACAAGTGCGAAATTTGAGATACACCTTCGGACAACCGTGATGACACTTGCGTGAAAGTGCTTACAACTTTGTGTGTGAGTATGATGGATGTTTACATAAAGAAGTCAATCCAAAAAAACAAAGACAAACCTTCAAAATCACGAGAACAAGATCGCAAGCTTGACAAAGCAATCAATATGCTAAAAGATCACTACTGCTCAAACAAGCAAAAGGCATGAAAAGACTTCACAAGAGCTCATGGGGTGAGCTTGAGTGTTTGCAACCATCGAAGGAAAAACCAATAAAGGCTCTGAAATTTGGATGCAAGACGAAATTTTGGAGGGTGTCACAACCGCTACAACACTTGGTGCACCTTTGGTTAAAAATCTCTCAAACCTAAGGTTTGGGAAGATCTCATTCTAAGTACAGACAAGAAACTATAGTGTTGGACCTTTAGATCACTCAACCTAGTTGGAAGGATTATTGTGCTTAAATCAATGCTTCAACCTATACCAACGTACGTGTTTTCAACCGTAGTAGCTCCCAAAGAAATCCTCTAGAAAATAAGAAACATTAAGAGATCCTTTCTTTCTGAAGGTGCCAATGTACAAAATAAATGGGCTTTGGTAGCATGGGAAAAGTTGTGAAATTTTTAGAGCCTAAGGGGGCCTGGGAATGAGAGACGTAGAGATTCCTAGTCAAGCACTATGGGTAAAAACCTAGTCGCGATGACTTCAGAAAATAGAAGCCATATGGAGCAAACTTTGGAAGGAGAAATATGTGATAGGCATAAATGAAGAACAATTGATTAGGTTGGAATAAGACATCAAAGGGTCACATTTATGGAATACAACCAAGAAACACAATCTCATCTAGAAACATGCTTTTGGGAAATCAACTTGGAGGGTGATATTTCCATGTTTTGGGAGGATTCGTGGTAGAAATGGCCAAAACTACAAAAAAGAGAACAACATGAGCTCAAGACACAACCAATGACATAGGGAAAAGAGTTTCTCAAGCACTTGTGGGAACAACTAGTATCACAACACCAATGGAGATAGAGGGAGAGGTGCACACTCTATCCAATCAATATAAGTAATGAAACACAAGAATCCCTAAAAAATAACAAAACAATGGAAAAATAATAGTTCAATCAGGGAATCATATCCTTTGGTGGAGCCATTGGATCTCAAACTATGGCCTAAAGTGACCCTTTTTCTCTGGCTTCTCATGAAAAATATATTTTAACTTGGAACAACCTCCAAAAAATAGGCTTTCAAGGCCTAGGCCAATATTATTTGTGTGGTGACAAAGTTGAAAACACAAAGAATCTCCTAAATAATTTTAACTTTGAGGTTGAGATATGGGACATAACAACTATAATTTTTAGGAAATCTGGTCAAAATCGTATCATTATAATTTTAATCCTAGAGGAATGGAATCTTGGGCCATTTCAAAGTACCATAGCTAATAGATTCTTGCAGTTGTTCCTAGGTTTTGTAGTATGGGATGTATGAAAAAAGAGAAACAGAATAATTTTCAAAGACCAAGCAAATAAGATGGACATAATTTGGAACTAGATTATGAGGAAAGTTTGTGAGACAATCCTTACCAATACACTGGCCAAGCCAAGACTAGAAATGAAATTCCAAAGAATCACAAATTCTGGCAACAATGGGAATTAATAAATATATCTCTATCCTAATTCACCACCACCAACTGAATCACTAAAGTACAGATTAATGGAAACCGTCACCAATAGGATTTGTGAAGCTAAAATTTGATGGAGCCTCCAAAGGTAATCCTGGTTTGGCTACCTTTGGAGGGTTTTTCAAAGATGAGAAAGGAAAGATCCTTCAAATTTTTGTGAGATACCTGGGGAAGGAAACTAATAATGCGGCGAAGCTCTCAAATTTTGAGAAAGGTTTGATAATAGATAATCATTTAAACTTTCAAAAACTAGTAATCGAAGGATATTCCAAAATTATCATATCAATGATAAAGAAACTTCAAAAGTATTCCATTTTGGCAAATATTGATGATAGCTAGATACTAATAGTAGGGTTCACTAGAATCAAAAGTCTCCTAACAACAATGTTAACCCTTGTTCTTTCACATATATTAAGGAAAGGAAATATGCTAGCTGGTAGACTTGCTAATGAATGATTAAATCATAAATTTAAAATGTTCGATAAGCCGTGGACACAGATCAAACCAAGAACTATCAAATCTATATGTGAAGAAATTGCAAGAAAAGATAAGATACCCTAAGGAGGGTGTTCATATGGAGGGGTGGCATCCACAAATTGAAATGAGTGTGAAGCAATTAAAGCACGAGGGTGGAGTAGCCACCAAATGGCACCTTGCATGGTTGATGATACACTTGCAACCACATCATAACCTACGTTGTGTGTGGGAGAGGTTGGAGGCAATGGTTTTGGATGCTTGGGAGTCAAGAGAAGGACATCACTTGTAAAGGATTTGACAAGTGATGATCATGAATGGATTTGGGAAGATAATGACATACTATGATATTGGTTGGGTGAAGGTTGATAAGGAAATTCAACATGTAGTTTACATAGCTGCTTGGGATTTTCCACTTATGCAGATATTGTGAGAAATTGTTGTCCTCTACAAACTTACCATTCTTGGGAAAGGAAAGTTTAGGAACTAGGTGAACCAATGTCAGTTGGGATATGGAGCTAGATTTTCATGTAAGGCAAGTAGTTGTTCTCAGTTGGAAGTTGGTTGGCCTGGTACATGCAGCTTGGGTACACTGCAACCATATAGAAGAAGTCACTGGCTTGCAATTCCCTTCATTTACATCATAAATTTTTCATCAATGGTAGATGTGATGATATCAATTTTTTTTTCAGGAATTCTGGTTTCATATCCTTATAGTTTTATATGCCCTTTCTAGGCAAGGTTTTTGCATGGGGCTTTGAGTTATTTTTTAATCCCCTATGTCTCCTCTTTCCCTCCCCTTTTGGCTCTAGTATTCCTAGTTTATTTCTAGGTTTTTTCTCTTAGGTTTATCTCTCTCTTCTGCGATCCCTCCCTTTTGTCTCCCTCCCTATCTACCCTAACTCCCACCCCTCTTTGTGTTTTTTTATGTCCTACTTTCCCCTCCCGTGTCTCTTGTCCTGCAATAGTTTTCTATAGTTGGTATGGCTTCATGGCTAGGCATCTCCTTTCAACCTCCCATCGTGGAGAGAGAAGAGGTAGATTGGGTCCCTCCCTAGCTTCCAACTCCCCTCCTCCTATTTCTAGTCAAACCCATGCATAGTCAGTTTCCAATGCCACTATGGATAGATACAAAAACATTATTCTTGAAATAGTACAAAGAGTTATTTCTGAGGTGGAAGACCTGGTATAGTAGGGTAGAAGGTTTATTCTTGACAAGTATGTTGAAAGAGAAACCATATACTAGATACCTATTATAGGCAATTCTACCAAGGATCGTTCCTCATCCTACATGTATATGATAACCTATACAGACACATCAAAATATGATGGGTAGAGTTCTTACTGACATAGCTGACACACAATAGGAACTGATAATATGTATTATGGAGAAGGTTGATAAGCACAATGGGAAAGTCACAAGGCACGCAAAGGCATTGAGGAATTATGATATCTCTTCTTTTGACAATGTTAGTGAAAAACAACCACCTCTCTAGGTGGATTCTTTGCTTGAAGTATGATCGAGTGAACCAATTATTTGAAGAGAAACATAGATCAAGGAGTTGTTATGTTTGTGTTTTTTAGTTTATGCTTTCTATTAGTTCATTGTTGTATTTTTAAATTTAAAGATAGTATGCTTATCCATAATACTTTTAACAAGAAAATTTTGAAGTTATGCTACTGGTATAGTTTCCCAAGTGGAAAACTAGTAGCCATTTTTTTTTCTATATATATTTTCTTACTCGTAATAAAAAAAAGCCTTACTTTCCAAAAAAAAAAAATCATGGTCCTTTTTTCTTTGAATTTTTCTGAGCATTTTTACTATTACCTAGAATTTTCCTCATAGTCCTAGCTTTCCAAAGAGTTGTTTCTTGTTGAATTTGGCCATCTAAAAATTAAGATGTGGCTCTTGGAAGTTAGCACTCGACGACTGTTGTTTTTTCCCTAGAATAATTCTGGACCGTTAATATGCGGGATTATATTTTTAAGTGCTTATATTTTTTTTGCCCATAATTTTTATTTGATGCTATAGAAAAAATGGAGTGTGGAGCCCAAAATGCAAAATGTCCATATTGACCATTTATCTAGGACTTCAAAAAAATCCAAACATCTGGAATTTGGGAAATATTAGATGTCATGCAGTGTGAAAAGTTTGCCCACATACCTGCAAAAAATCCAAACTTATGGAATTTGGGAAATATAGATGTCATGCAATGTGAAAGTTCTACCCACATACCTCCAAAAAATCCAAATGTTTGGAACTTGGGAAATATTAGATGTCATGCAATGTGAAAGGTCTAGCCACATACCTCCAAAAAAATATAGACATATGGAATTCAAGGAATATTAATGTGATATCTCCATAAAAGCATATCAAATAAATCAAAATTAAATCAAAATTAAAATTAAAAGGGATTAGATTATATCTAGGATCAAATGTATTTGGGTCCAAATATATGAGGGACATCCATCATCCAAGACACTTGGAAAATCTTGCATACATCTTGAGACTATTTCCCCCATTAAGAGCACACTATGACTAGGCACCTACTCATAACATGGAAGACAAGAGGATTTTTTAAGTTTGCTTCAACATTCAATTAAAACCACATGTAGACTCTAAGGTTGGCATAAATAAGTCACATTGGGAACAATAATGTCACTTTGCATCATAATGATAATAATATTAAAAATTATTACATTTAAATTTAAAAAGAAACCTTGACATGGTAAAAGTTCAAGGATAAAAGAAAATTAAGATATTATAAGGAAGTGATCAACCCTAATATTGAAGATAAAAAATATAAAAAGGAAATAAATATTGCTAAAATAAAAACTCTCATGACTTCCATAGTGAAATAGTGTGTTGGACAACTCTTAAAATATTGTGGTTCCAATGAATTTGTCATTTTTTTCAAAGAAATGAATATCAGAGTTTTTATTAAAAAGGAAAGTTGGGATCTGACCCAAAACTATTACATTTCTTTAAAATTATTAATAATCCTTGCAAGTTTGAGATTGAGCGTGGAGGCTCAATCCAATCCCTCAAGTGATTACCCTATGTCACAAAAAATTTAGTCCTCTTCCAGCTAAACTTTTTCCAAAATAATCCTAAGATCCAAATACATTTACATTCCACTTTTGACTACTTTTTTATTCAATTTGGACCAGCTTCTGGTTTTCTTTGGAAAACTATTTTTGCTCTTCTTCCCCACTTGAATCCAACACATATTTTATGTTGTGTCTAATGGATCTCTCTTCAATGAGTGAGCATTGCAGTCTTCAGTTTCTTCTCTATCTCCCTGATCTTCCTAAGAAATTGATTTTCCATATTTTTACCGTGAAGATTCAAAGGGGGGTTTGTCTTTCACTAGAGAATGTTGTGCTTCCACTATTGTTGAATCTGAAGGGTCCTTATAAACTTCTTTTTAACTAGATTTTGTTTCCTTCGATGAATCATCTTTGACAATCACTTCTTCCTGTTTTTCCTTTTCTTCTTTCTTACCCTAGGTCTTTTCTTTATTTTATATCATATAATGTTCAATCTGAGCTCCTTTCCACCATTTTGGCCTCTGGTTATTTTTCTAACTTTGTCATTCTACAAACACTTTGGGAAATTTTTTATTACATGCCTTAGTTCGTAACATGCTCAACATCGAAATGAAACATTTTCATAGTCGATCTTCTACACACACACATAGTTTGGAGCCATCATATTAATCTCAATTGGAAAACCCTTTTGAAATCCATCTCAACACATATTCAAGCATAAGTGGTTTTAGAAATTAAAAAAAAAAGATTATGGGTTGCAACAATTAAAATTCCTCAATGCATTACGAATGGAAGATAACGTTGGGAGGTTCAAAAGATGTAGGGGAAGTTTCAGAAGCCTTACCCAAATAGGTTCCATGGAGATTGATGGCTTAATTGGATCAAAGGTCGGAGACTAGGGCTGCATGAAAAGGCCAACACTGCCCCAAAACCAACGCTTGGATTCACAAATATTATGCTTATCCTCAGTATTGTCAAAAAACCATAACAAAAAAACTCGATCGAAGGGGTAAATATGTAGATCATCAATCAAAAGGGTTTTCCACGTATTGGAAATTCATTTGTGGAGATCATTCAATTGTGTCCAAAACCCATTAAATCTGTAGACCAAACCTTGATCTAATTTAATTCTTTTTCACAGCTGAAAGCATCCTCTTTCAAAGGAACATTAATGGCGAGAGCTTTTTGAACAATTGGAAGAATAGATTCGGATTTCAACATGGCATTGTACAAAACCAAGGCTTGATCTGTCATTCCTTGAATAGAACTATGTTTCTTCTCTAAATCACTAGAATTCACCATTGATAAGTGAACTACAAAAACTCTAGTTGTCGCTCCTATCTCTCAAGGTATTTCGAATTTGTCATTTTTTTAACATTGAAATGGTTGAAGATAAAAAAACACTTCATCTTAAAATGTCATATATATTAAAACACAATTTTAAAATATTTAGCAGCCTAGATTTATCTTAACTCCAAATCTACCAAGCGCTAAGAGGGATCAAATCTCTTGAGATGCAAACCTCTTTTATAGTGAAAAAAAAAACTCATCCTTCTTGGCGCTTGGTAGAATCAGAGCTAAGATGGATCTACGTTGGATTAACTTTAAACCTAATGATCTAACATAACTCCAAATCTAGCAAGTGGTAAGAGGGATCAAATCTCTTGAGATGCAAACCTCTTTTAGAGTGAAAAATAAAAAATAAAAAATAAAATAAAATAAAAAAATTTGATCCCTCTTGGCTCTTGGTAGAATAAGAGCTAAGATGGATCTACGCTGAATTAACTTTAAATCTAATGATCTAACATGAACATATTCTCCATACTCAATTTTAGAGCAACTCTGGACACAATTATTCACACAAATCTTTCTATCTTTTTAATATTATTTTACATTTTTCATTTATTTATTTTCATTACCTATGCAATTATATAAAAAATAAAACCCCAAGGGATAGTCCAAATGGTCGAGTTCCCGTTGCTAAGTACCTCGCTAATGGGAGGTCACGGGGTCAAATCTCCTCAACGCCCTTGGGGCCAGGCCATAGAAAAAGCCGACGAGCAGTTCCCTTCGGGGAACTGCCGTGATCCGTTCCTGTGGATGTAGCAGCCAGTTGCAGGCCGTGAACCACAAAAAAAAAAAAAAAAAAAAAAAAAAAAAAAAAAAA